>CATIWM010036238.1:0-26764 GCA_949671775.1 Mallotus repandus | reverse complement strand
CACTACCACCACCACTATCACCATTACCTCCACCTCTACCACCACCACCATCTCCATCCTCCACCATCATCATCACCACCACCACCACCACCACCACCTCCACCTCCACCTCCACCTCCACTTCTACCACCACCACCAACCTCCACCACCACCACCACCACCTCCACCAACCTCTACTTCCGCCACCACCACTATCACTATTACAGTCTAATGACTTTGAATTAAAATTATTTAAATATGCATGATTTAAATTTTTTATAAAATAAATAAATTTTAAATTAAATATTATTATATGAATCACAATAATAATTATTATATTTAAAAATTATTATAATAAATTTCATCAAAAAAATTATAAGAATATGAAAAAATTGCAAAATGAAAAATTATTTTATTTTCTTATGCTTTCTATTTTGAAAAATAAAAAATTGGAAAATAAAGAAAAGAAAAAAAAATTAAAAAAGGAAAATAGAAAATATTTTCTAAAACTAAACAGATCCTAAAGTTTGAGAATTTCATTTTTTTATTGTGAAGAGGTGCAAATACTCCATTGAAGTTTTACCCTAAGTGTAGATATGTTATCAACGTTATTTAAATATTAAATTAATTAAATTATAAATTAAATATTAATTAAATTAAATTAAAATTATATTAATTAAATTATTAATTAATTAAATATAAATAATAATTAAAAAAATGAAATAAGAAATAAAATAATAAATTTTAGTTTAAAATAGAATATAATGATAATGAATATATAATATATTGAATAGAATTGAATATTGAACTAAATTGAATTAAATATAATATTAATTAATAGTATTTAGTATTAAAATATTAAATTAAAATAAAATATAAATATAAATAGTATTAAACATACCATTAACGTTTCAAAAACGAAGCAAATAACACCTCCCATGTTAATTATTATCTATGTGACAACTGAAATCCAAAACTCATGAGTTGTTCTGCTTACATGAAATGTGGGTCCTACCCTTACACCTCCGTTTCACCAAAAACTTAAAATTCCCAAATTAAAAAAAAAAAGTAAAATCACTAAATCAAAACAACCAAAAAAACGTAAAATCCTCCAAATTCACAATCATGGCATGTCAAAGCACACAGCCATCAATTATGGAGCCAAAGCCACAATTCACCAATTCCCAATCGTCTCTCATCTTACTCAAAATTTTTCAAGTTACTATAGACTGGCAATCTCTTTTCAAACGTAATGAACAATGCATAATACATGTGTATAAGGTGGTGGATTGATCATAAATGGCTTCTTGTTTCAGAATGTATTGATATATTCTTTTTCTTCTGATCTCCTGCATTGCATGTACAAATTGTTGAATAAATACTTGAGGGGTTTGATATCAAAGAGCACCATTGGATGCAACTCTCAAGGTCACAGTGGAAAATAACAAGAAAAACGAGCAGTACCAGAGGATGAGAATAATCTAATAACAAAACACAGTTACAAAATCACTAGTGCACTCAAAACCAGTACAATTAGTAGCACTACATGGAGAAACCTCCAGTGAGAATAATGGTCACTTCCAACACCAGCTGTAATGCTAGATAGAAAGCAGATCGTACGAACTAGCCATGAATATCAGTTGCTTCTTAAATAAATTCATAAAACAGAAAAAAAGAAAAAGAAAAAAGATCCATTATACTTACCACGTTCTCTAGTAGAATTACTGAAAGTAAAGCAAAGGCAGAGCATTCCTCCTATCTCCGTGTCAAATCCACAAGTACCGCCTGACTGCAAGCACATTTCACATCCAGTATCCGGCAAACTAAATGTCAATTTGATCTTATACACCCAATCCAAGGGTCCAACACCTTTCAAATTATCGGTATTAACCATGATAGCGTAATGTGTGCAGTCCAAAATATTCATGTTGATACATCACCGTGTCATACCCAGTAAAACAACACAGCGAAGAATTGTTAGTGAGCAAACGAAAGACTCCGGAAGCATTGCACGAGCCATAAAGCTCGTCGCAAGAATGGTCGGAGAAGTTGAAGCAGAGATTCTTGTAGTGGTTAAGAACTGGTGAGTCAATAGAGCAATTTAATAAAGCGAAGACTGTGTCGGGAGTTGGAGGGATTATGAAAGATTGTATGCAGTCCAAAATATTCATAATCATATGCTCAATGTAATGAGCATCTCGTCCATTAAGAGATTCCACCGCAGAGTCTTCATCTTCCTCTACCACTCCGTGGAGGCAGATGTGGAGATAATGAGCGTGTAGGACTCATCAACACCGTGGTGGAGCAGAGTGGAGAGGTCAGAGACGGTGATTGAGAGGGATTGCAATGGTGGGGATGAGTTAGAGATGATGATGGAAGCATTGATAAGAAGCCGATGTTAGGGATTTTACTTCTTTTTTATTTGAGAATTTTAAGTTTTTGGTTAACTGGAAGTGTAAAGAAAGGACCCACATTCCATTCAAGTAAAAACGAGCTGTAAAAGGGTTATTTGTTTCAGCAGAAGAGTTATTTGTTTCGTTTTTGAATCGTTAATAGTATATTAAAATCCTAATCTGCATTTAAAATTGCACTTAGTAGTATATTTACACCTTTTCCCTTTTGCACCTTTTCCCTTTTTTAAGTCCTGTTTCCCCTGCCAAAGTTGAGCGGAAACGATATGACTATAAACAAAATCAAACAGAAATCAGAACTAAAAATAATTGAAACCATAGACAAAATTTTAGCACATGATACCATCTTTAAGGATAGAAACAAACTAGGGTAAGAAGGCTGCTTATTTGATTGATCAAAATTAGCATGTACAGGCTGAAGACAGGATTTAAATTAAAAAAACAATGTAGAATGAAAAAAGAAAAAGAAATGAGAGAAGGGTGGCGGCATTGGCCGAGAGATAAATTTGGTGATATGTCTATAGATAAATGGCTCGAAAAGAAACCTATGTATAATACAATGGTGAATCCATAAGCCAGGCCCCTATATATTCTATACTTCACCTCTTGAGGTGATGAAGAATATAAACTTGAAACCATCAATTTCTATACAGAGACATTATTCCTCTACATGAAATAGCTGAGTGATTTCTTCTTTCTTGATCCACCTTCTCCATACAGATCATTCCATTGGAGGAGCTCATTCATATTTGTAGACTCCGAAGACACACTTGCACACACCTGTAATACAATATTAAATTTACTAAATATACAAAAAAAACAAAGCATACGAGCATAATAGTGACACTGGAAACTTGAATCGAAATATTAAAAGTGCCAATAACCCAAGTATTTTTTTCTTCACCTCTGTCGTGTGCATTCAAAAGACATAGGACTCATTCAAAGTATCTTTATCCTTCACCATAGAAGTAACATACACCACAATTTGCTCATAACAAATTACTCATGTTCATGCAAATATAAAGCACAAAGAAGCATCATACCTGTTCATGAGCATATTTGAAGTCCTCCATCTTAAGAGGGCGGATGTCAGAACTGCTATACAATGTAGGTAAAGGTCTGTTCTCAGCTAAAGCTAAAGCTTTCTCCTGAAATTTTGCACAAAAACAAGATCAAAACATGCCACCCACACTAAAAGAACAAGCGTAGGTTTACAACTCCAAGTACTACCCTTTTAGCCTGCATGTAGTATGTGTCACATCAACTACCATGAATCCAGTAACTTTGACTATGTAGCCATATTGTATAGTACTAAAAGAACAAACATTGGTTTATAACTCCAATTACTACAAGCAGGCTAAAATCACCAGCAACTTTGACTATGTAGCCCTATTGTATTGTATGCATTATCTCCTCTTATGAAACAATACCGAGAATTTTGTCTTCTTAGCTTGCCAACAGTATGAGGGGAAAATGCATACAACTTGCACCAAAATTAGCATGCTGAGATGTCATATTCAATAGAACCCAAAGCAATTGGACAGACAAAAACCAGTGGCATTATACTAATTGCATTCAGTCATTCATCAACCTACCTTCTTCTCTTTTTCCAATATCTCTCGGATGGGACAATGAGCTGCAGTCACACTTAAATTCTGAAAAAAAAAAAAAACGTTGTTCAGATGTACCAAAAATTTAAGTCAAAAACGTGTCAGGTGGGACAAGCAAGGGAGAGGATAAGCAACCTTTAAATCACTCCCAGAGTAACCCTCCGTCATATTAGCAACTGCTTCTAAATCAACGTCAGGTGCTAGTTCCTCTTTGGCCAAGATAACACTCAAAATTTTCTCTCTGTTAGGTGCATCTGGCAAGTTGACCATCAACCTGCAAAAGCCAGTAGAAGATTTTTTTTTTAAAAGATAGCCCTTGTTCAAAATTCACAATATTCTTGGTTTTCTTTAAAGAAATAAAAAAAAAAAAAAAAAAGAACAAAAGTGGAAGATATAAACCTCCGGGGAAGCCTCCTAATGACAGCCTCATCAAGGTCGAAAGGCCTATTTGTAGCAGCTAGTACTAATACTCGTTCTTTATCCTTGGTACGCAGACCATCCCAGTTCACCATAAACTCATTCTTCATTTTACGCATAGCCTCATGTTCTCCTGGATTTTCACGTCTTCCAAGCATGCTATCCACCTATTTTAAAGAAACAAAAATAGAATTGTGATAATTAATAGAGTTGCCTGTGTTTATCATGTGCAAATGACATCTGATAGCACAAAAAATAAATAAAATAACCATTGGACAAACCTCATCAACAAAAATGACGCTTGGAGCAATTTTACTAGCTAGGGAGAACACTGCCTTAACATACTTCTCGCCTTCACCAAACCACTGCAATTAACAGTGTCAAAATTTCAATCAAAGCTTATACAATATTGACTACTAAATAAAAATTCACACAAATACCTTAGAAGTAATACTCGACATAGATATGTTTATGAAGTTTGCACCCGCTTCCGTTGCAACTGCCTTTGCAAGCATTGTTTTTCCAGTACCAGGAGGCCCAAAAAGCAATATTCCCTTACAAGGCTGTATATGGAGCAACACCTCTTAGGTATATGTCACACCAACTAACAGACGTGAAGAAGAGAAGAGAAAGAAAGTAAGAAAAACAAAATATATTGCAATAACCTTAGTCAGCTGTCCTTTGCAGAAGAGTTCAGGCCTCTGAAGAGGGAGCATCACAAGTTCCTTCAAGGTATCTTTCACATTTTCTAGGGCTCCAATGTCATCAAAAGTCACACCAATGTCACTTGGAGGAATAACATCCGCCAAGAGTTTCTTCTCAAATTCATTCTCAGTGATAACATCCTGAAAACTCTATGTCAAAACTTGACATGCAAAAAAATAAAAAAAAAAAACATTCTGTACCTATGTTCAACCAAGAATACCCCATATACAACTATGAACTTTACCTTTAGTGATTTCTTCAAGCTCTTGTTTTCACTTTGTAAGCCCTGAAAAATGCTTAGCCCGTACTTAACGCTGCAAGATAGATCATTAAGAAATTTATTAACAGAGAGATAGCAACATCATAATTATTGATGAACATATACATGAAAGAAGAGGGAAAAAACCTGTCGGTGGATATCACAAGTTTAGAATCTTTGACAGAAGCTTCAGAACAATGCATGAAGTGGTGGCTTAAAGCCCAACCCACTATTTTTTCTACGCCTATTAAGGAAGTAATTACTGTCAGCACCACATCTATAAATAGCATATATCCATCAAAAGGAAAATAAATGTACAATGAGATAAGATGTTTTGAGTTCAATGACACTAACTTTCAGTTGCAAGGGCTTGATCCTTAATAGAGAGAGCCTCAAGATCAGGGCAATTCAAACCAACTCGGCTGAGAACCTAAATCCATCAAGAGCTTTCATAAATACCAAAAACTAGTATAAGAACAGCCAAAAAGACAGTTCAAAATTTTTTTTAAAAAAAAAGAGCTTAAATGACTTAACATTGAATCTACCAAGTCCTTCAAGATAAGAAATAAGAACAGAACACTTTGAAAAAGAGAAAACATAGAATAGTATCTGACTTGCAACCCACTAGAAACTAAAAGTTAACAATTTAAACTAAGAAGAGAAACCTGTTTTTGAACCCAATTTTCCCAATAATTCCAACCTTCAAAATGTAACTTTCAATCAAGTGACCATTCCAACGGATCTAAATTTTGACTAAAATCTCCAAAAATATGTTTTTTTTTTTTTTTTTTTTAACCTGAGATACAAACAACTATATGACACTTCTAACTGCAATAAAATCTGCTTCCATGAACATATGTTGAAGAAAATTGTCCACACAAGCCCATCATCATACAGAAAAACTGAAATCAAATCAATTTTAATGATTGTTTATCAATTTGATAGATAATTATACTCACTGAACGAATGCTAACAATGTTGGCCTGCGCTTTCAGGGTTTCAATATCCTGCTCCAACTGCTGCTTCCAGTCCAAAAGCAAAGCTTCCTCCTGCCAGAAATCTCAGAAATGTGAAAAACTGTAATTCAGCAAGAGATAAAAAGAGCATTAGGTCATCAACAGACTGCAGGCTCAACAGCACCTGAGGTAGCTGTATTGTCACTTTGTTTGGAAAAAGCCGAGCAAGCTGCTTCATTGTTTTAGGAGTTTCCTTGTTCCTATCGTGCAGTCTGTTGAAGTTATCCTGAAGTAGAACAAATACTTGAATCATTTTAATCAGAGGCGTAAAACTACCATTTGCGAGTAAAAACCACCAGCATGAGAAGCATCTAAATATAGCCCATATAAGATGTCAATGAAATGGCTAATGTGTCACTGTACACGATACTAACAAGTGATAAAAGGTGAAATATAGACGATAAGAATAATAATTTAAATAAAAAAGGACAGGATTCTGAGGATGTTGGAAATCTACTCTGTCACCATAAAAAAGTTGAGATTGGTGTTTGTTCTTCTAACCTGCCTTTTGAGGAAGGTACACTGATCTCACTATTTCTTACACGTTATGTAAAATCTTAACCTATCATACATGACAAGGTCCCAATGAATGACAAGTGGATTTGATATTTGCATCAACTGCAAAACAATATTCCCTAGGTAATAATATATCTTGCCCATTCACACATAAAAAACTTGTACCCATCCCAATCCGTTGTTGCAAATAAAAGGCACAGCAGATATGTCAGTGATCAACTGAGTATAATCATTGGACTCATGCTAAATTGCAATGCAGTTTCTTCCCAACTAGAAAAAATACATGACAAAAACACAAAAATAGGTGTAAAGCATCTCCCACAAGTCACAACAGTCAAGACACAATAACTATTACCAAATTTGTAATAGGAATAAAAATAAATGAAAAAAAATAAAAAAAAATAATATTCAATATTAGCATACCGGAAAAGCAAGGTCAAGTAAAGCAGTATGGTTGCTTCCAAACTTTGTAAACAGAAGACCACCAGGCTGGGACTGAAAATAATGAAGATTAGCAAAAGATGTTAATATTACATTAAAGAGAAAGAGGGAACTTAAAAACAAACAGACCACCAAATACTGACTACCTTCTCCTTCCGATTGTCCATTTGTGTATGCGAACCAATCACAATAACTCTGTCAGGTAAATTTTCAAGCTTACTCCTTAGTGCAGTGTATGCATCTTGATTCCCCACCATAGATTTTTCTATGTCTTTCACAAACAATATCAGGGGACCATTTTTACTTTCTTTCAGAGCAATCTATGAATATTAGAAGAGTTAGCTCAGCACCTGAAATAATATAAAGAAATAGTAGCAACAAGTAAGTACCTCAAAGAGTTCATTAACAGCAAGCCTGTCAATATCTTCACCTCCAGGATTATCCAGGCGAAGTGAATTAGCTGCAGTGTTAAGATACAAAGTAAGATTTTACACCACTCAAACAAATGAATGTACAGAATGTACAAATGGTTTGAGAAGATTACCAGGACAAAAGAAGCCATGATCTTCTTCACAACGACCACCAAGGTCATTGCCATCGGGAATCGCCCTATCAAATCTAACCCCAATCTTAGAGGATCCATTTTCTTCAAAAGCAAGGACTACCTTGCCTCGAAAACCAGATGATGGTCCCCTTTTAAAAAAATGGAAGGCAAAAAATCAACACAAAATATATATATATATATATATATATATATATATGTGTGTGTGTGTGTGTGCATGCATCCTGTCATTTAATACAAAAAGTACTGGCCTAATAAACAGGAATTAATTCAGAATAAAAGATGAATTATATATATATATATATATAGAGAGAGAGAGAGAGTACCTTAAAGGATGTTGCATAGAAGGCAACCCCACAAATTTTACTCTATCACCTGGAAGATTATTAATAAAGTCATCAATTTAAAAATGCTAGCTGAATATAGCATAGAACATTAACCTAAAAATAAGATTTTGAAAGTTGAAGTGTGTCTAAACATGCCTTCTTTAAATATATAATTTTTGGATGATGCAGTAGAAATCTCTGGCTTTGGCAGACCCTGAGAGCTAATTGTTGAGCCACCAGTAATATCAGCCTCAACACTGGAAGTTGGTTTTTTATGATGTAAAGCTGCCTGCACAGCTCGTTTAGCAAAAACAGATGCTCTTTCAGGCTTCGAACTTTCTTTCACCGAATCAGCATCCTTGGGCGTTGATCCCTGAAATTATTAGAAAGCAGCATAAGGGGAAGTTTGTAACCTAAAATGGATCCTGATTAAGTCATTCAAAACATGGAACAGCCTGATCATCTTCAGGATTATATTAATTGAGAAACAGAAAAATATGCAGTAAAAAAAAATAACAGAATTAAGATGCTTACACCAGGTAACAAAAGAGAATCAATTATCAGCAACCTAGCACCAATGTCTTTAGCAAGAGCCTTTACCAGAGTCTCTTGATATATTTCTGACCCTGCAAAAAATTCCATGAGGATGTGATATTAAATTGATACAGAAATAGAATAAATCGGAATTGGCTGATACAAAACAACTAAATCAATAATCACACACAAATTTATAAAAAATGAAGGGAGACTACCTGCAGGACCAGATAATAATATGCGTGGTGAAACTGTAGAAAGATCAGAAGAGAACTTTGGAAATTTTTTGTCACACTTCAAATGAATGAATGCAGCACCTATCAAAACTTTCTTTGTCGTATCACTGTAAAAAGCTCAGTGTCAGAAGAACTCAAACTCAACATTTTACATTTTTAATGTGGCAAGAATGCAAAATAATGACTCCACCCACAAAAAAATGCAAAAAGCTTGACCAACTAGAGTAAGCTCCATAACCAAAAGAACAATTTATGCATGAGGTGCAATTGCAATAAAAAAAATTAAGGACATGGCCAGAGTGGTTCAAGTGAAACAAAATTAGGAAATGAAAGAAAGAGCAAACCTCAAATAATATGGAAAACGGTCAAATGAAATATCAATATTTTCAGGTTTCAGAATTCCCTGTTGTAAACTATCTTTATATGCTTGCCGTCTGGTAGACATCAGGATTGTCGGAGGATCTAGATCTCTTATTTCCCTTTGCTCATCAAATATTTTGGAAATGCTACTACCACTTAAATCAAATTCAGAACTTGCAAGTATCCGAAAGAGCGGCCTTAATTCATAGGCTGATCCAGCAACCTTTCTATTTCCTATATCTGCAGAAGCATCCAATCCAAGATTATCTATGCTAGGGTTTTGACCAGCAGCATTTGAGGTTGGAACAATGTTTTTTTCCCTTGAAGAAGTGCCACCAAGTTCGTTATTACTTGTGCCATCCTTCATGTCAACTTCTGGAATACAATCATCAGAAGCCCCACAGCCAGAAGGTATAGTGGAAAGCTCAGTATTTTGCTGCATATCCCCACCCGCTTTGGCAGGAGGAGATAGAAGTGATAAATTCTTTTGATAATCAGATAATGAAGCTAATATTGATGCCCCTGCAAAAGCTGATGGATCCCTGGATCGTGCCTCAATCTGAATCCCTTTCAGTGGACCACCTCGAGCTTCTAAGATATTTAATGAAGGCACACCTGGAGCACTTAAGCTGTCATTCGTAAGATGCTGAAAAATCTAATGTTCCCATTAAGGAATCCATTGACCTCTAGAAGAGGTAGGAAATAATCAAGTAAAAGAATGCATAAAGGAATCATTCAACCTCACTTTATGACTGTATCTGAAAATCTCTTCCAATTCTTTCTTCCAAATATATAAGACAAAATTATATAAAATTAGCCATTCATCATGATACTGCAATTAATGTTCTTTCACATAACATGGTGACATGACCAGCAAACATTAAAATTATGAAACACTAAAAAAAAGGTGCCAGGGGCAGCACTTGGAAAAGAGAAAAGGATACATAAGCATGTTTTCCAGAGGAACTGAAAATCACTTCATCGCCTCCATTTATCACTTTCATGGAAGGTTTTGGTAAAAGCTTGCCATTTACTTGGACTGCTCCCTTACCCCCTATCACTTCCAACAAGGCAGCTGATGTACCTCCATTCTACATGAGCGGTTATAAGAAATTTACACAAAAATTAAACATTGTTTTATAATTTACAGTGCAAATTATTCAAAAAAGGTTAACTTGTAAAAGTGTACAGATGAAACCACTAAAATAATATAGAGCACAGAAAGCAATACCTCTAGCTGTTTTAGTTTACATAAAGTGCCACTGATAGATGGATCATTAAGCACTAAATCACAACTACGGCTTTGGCCAACAGTGAAAAGAGTACCACGGAGTTCCTTGTGAGGGTACTGGATGAATTAACCACATAAAAAGCATTAGAAAAACATCAGTATCTTAGCATACAGACAAACTAGCAATCCCAGCTCAAGAGCAAATCATAAATGACAACCAACTCATAAATTGGAGATTATACAAAATCTGATCTTGATACAAATAACAAAAATATTATTAAGCTTGATAACAGGACACGTAAACCAGGAACCAATTATAATCACTAACCTTATTCAGCAGATAATGAACTGGGAAACAAAAATAGAAAAGACACCCAGAAGATCATTCAATCCCCCATTAAAATATGTTTAATCCAATCATTCCTAAGTGACAATAAATTGACAAGCTCAGGACCCTCACTAAATAGAAAATTGGAGCCTCAAAAAACAAGCTTTCCCACCAATTATCCAAACAGCTAATGTTCCACACATGGACGAGGCCTCATTTTAACAATTAATCGCCTCATGAAACAAAGCCCCTGCAATCTCCCACCAGTTCTCCCAACTGCAACAAGAATATCATGTCTCAAGCAAAACACGCACTCATAACCTGCATGAAATGGCACGCCCAATCACGAAAAGAATATGTCAACTCACATTGAGAGTCTTCTTAATCTTACGACGCCTAAAGATATTTATTTCGGTATCTCATCTAGTAATCTCAGTTCCTATCCTATCCTATGAAAGCTAAAAGTTAGCCATGAATCATAAGGTAGACAAGTAAAGCATTGCCTCGACCTCCTCCTTATAGCTCTTCCGAACAAAGACAAGAAAATACAAAAGTCCTGCAAAGGAATATCAGTCTCTCATTTCTCCCAGCCTCAACTTAAGGCACCTGCGTAAACAAACTTACTAGGGGGAAAAAAAAGATTGCAGAGATTGAGGAACATCATACGCACGTCCAAAAGAACCGTAAGTAAAGCTCAAACAACTCCTACAGTTACACACCCAGTAAGGAAGCTAATTAAAAGCCCAATATCAAGAATGGAAGTGAACACCTAGCAGTAAACAGACTTAAGCAAATTCCTATTAGCAAACCAAGAAAAGGGGACGGGAAGAAGAGGAGATGCAGTTGCCAGGAAAAAGTTCAAAAGAAAAATGAAAACTTTTTATCATATTTGGCCTTATTTAAATAAACTTCAATTAAATCCAATTGGCTATGCCCCCAATAATTCTTTGCAAAAAATCGACCTCCCGCACTAAAACAGACCAAGAGAGGAGAACAAGGAAAAACACGGGGAAAAAAAAAGACATGAACAATGAACCAACCTGAGAGCACTGTGAAAGCAACTTGCCCCATGCAACTTTATCAGTCGGTTTCGCAGATTTCATTGCAGCAGACTTTGATGGTGCAGATTTAGTTGGACGCCTTTTTGTCCGAGTGAGAGCACCAAGCGCCTTCGATATCTCACTATTAATAGCAGTAGTTTCACCTAAAATCCAACGCCATTTAATCCGAGAAACCCAAATTAAACCTCAAGAAAACCAGTAAGAAGCAATCTTTTCAAAAAATAAAAATAAAAAAACAACAGTACATGCAAATCAAGAATCCAGGTAAAGTAGAGATCTTTATTAATATTACCTAAAGGCAGCGGTGACTCCAAAGCCTCACCTTCAGCATCAGGAGATTTCTCATCCGAATCAGCGACAAGACCAGGTTTTGAAGCCTCTAATACCTCCGGATCAGACGATTCCAATTCAGGTTCAAGAGGGATATCCTCCGATTCCTTTACTGGACTGAGATTTTCGATCGGCACGTCCACCGTTCCATCATTCGTCGATGAAGATTCTTCCGCCGCCGCAACAGCCGCCGAAGCAGCAGCCGCCTAGGATACCACGAACAAAAAAAATTACAAAAAAAAAAGATCAAAGATTAAAAAAACCCCAAAATTGGAATACACGGAGAGCTTCATAACCACACACCTTAGATCTTTTAGAGGAAGGAGGAGGAGAAGACGGAAGAGGTCGCTTGGCGGAAGAGGAGCTACGTCTGGTCTCAACCATGTTATCTGTGACGGCCGGAGCTGGAGACGGTGACCGGTGATCTGAAAGGGGATATACTAAGGCGGTGTTTGTTTGGTTGGTTGGTTGGTTGATGGAGAGAAACGAAAAAAGAAAAAAGGATGAGGGGTAGAAAAGTAGAATGATTGAAGAGAAATCGAGTTAGGATTTATGGTGGATTTTCTTTGATATAATACTCTTATTATTGCTGTTTATATATATAATAAACTATTTTTGTGTATAACATTAAAAAAATTTGTTTTTTTTTTTTCCTTTAATTGAAGGCAGAGAGAGACAGAGAGCTTTAGGAAAAGGTTTTATCATAAGGAGCGGTGGCCCTGCAGAAGAAGGTAGGAAGACAGTGTTTGGATTTTGGTTGGTTTGGGTGAAATTCGTATGAATGTGAATTTGGAGTGCATTTTCTTATGAATTTTGGTAGTTGTTTTCTTCTTCTATTATTATTATTATTTTTTTTTTAAAAAATAGGAAAAGGAGATATAATCCGACTCTTAATTTTTTAATTCAAAACTATACCATTAAATTATTTGACCTATTGTTGCTGGTTACTTATTTTGTTTAACATTAGTGAAACAAAAAAATTATGTTAAATATTTATTTTATTGTAATTTGAGAACAAATTGACTTCTATTTTAGTTCGATGAGAAATTTAAAACTGTTTTAAACATAAGTTAAATACAATTTTTTTCAATGTTTAAATTATTAAAATTGTGTTCTTTAAAAAAAATTATAAAAATTATGCATACCTTCTTAAAATTTCAGATGAAAAATTAGTTGTCGATTACAAGGAATCAACTCTCACCTCCATTCTTTTTTAATTGATATACTTGATACTTTTTCATTAGTCTATCTTCTCAACTTATAATAAAATTATACAAACTCTGTTTTAATAAATTACACAGACACATGAACTTATTAAAATCAATACTCATTAATAATTTCTGCACTATTTGAAGTGTTTTTTAGTTAAAAGTAAAGTATAAACAACTAAGCTAAATAAAAAGTATCTTATATATATATATGTTAAAATGATCGATTTTTAAGCGAAAGATAATAATGTCCCATGTATTAAACCTTTTAGATTAATAACTCTTCAACAGCAAAACTCATGAAGTATATTGTTTGCACAGATATTTCATTAATGTGATCACCACTTCTTTTTTCATAAATTTTAAAACATATTTTATTTAGTTGTATCATCATTACATACAGTGATTAAATTTATATTTGGAAAAATTATAAATAGTGTCTGTACTTTTTAAATTATACTATTTTGGTGATCAGACTAATTTTTTTGGTGATTGAGTGTATGAACTTATTATTTTTAACTCAGACCAGTGCTTCTGATCAGCTACTAGTGGTCTGACTGACGAGTCAACGAAGGTGGGATCCATTTTTATCTGTCTCAGCAGCCACTTCAGTGAGAAAAGGAAATGACGAAAATAACCTATAAAAAAACAAATTAGAAAGAAAAAAAAATAACCTCATTAAATCAATGGACAATGAGCAATAAATATATGCAAAATAGAACCAGGAAAAAAATTATTTAAGTGTAAGCTGAACAAAATTAGGTCTTCCTTCCATTTCTACTTCAATTTTTCCAACCCCCAAAAATTGTTATCGATTGTTCATCCCAACAACAAATTTCTTTGTTATTAAGAGACTTATGTAAATGTGAAGATCATTGATGCATTGAAGATATCGGTCATGGAAAAGCACAAAAGGTAAGATTTTGAAATGGGTTTTATCATATGGGTGTAACTTATGTGCTTCGAGTGTTGTTGGTTGCATGCATTCCCATTGATGCATATTGTTTTAGTTGGATGCAAGGCTGGATCTCTACTTGTTTGTTTTTTTTTTTTTTTTTTTTGCATTGTTAATGAAAAAATATTAATTTTTTTTGAATGGTGGTGTATTGCATGTTGTTTTGTTGCAAGTTATCTGTTTTCCATGTTTCTTTTTAGAAGTCAGCTTTGATTTCCATGTTTGAATGCTTATAATATTATTATTTTTTTTTTTTGGCTTGATAGTGGTGGCAATCATGTTGTTGAAGTGTTTTATGATGGCGAATTTGTGAGTGAGAAAAATGGTATTGAGAAAAAATATTTATATGGGAAGAAGGTGCATTTTAAGGTGAATATTGAAAAAATTGTTTCTTGTGAAGGTGTTATTGAGGCTTTAAAAGGCATAGTAAAGGGGGATGTGGGGAAAATACATTTTAGGAAACCTCATTTGTCACTAGCACATGGGCTGTTGCTTTTATATGAGGGGACCTTTCATAGCTTTTTAGGATGTTTAAAAAAATCTGAGATTGTTGAGCTTTATATCGAGCACAGTGTCAATTGCAGCAGCAAAAAGGTGAGGGAGGAATCTGATATATGTGACCTAACAGTGCAAGAAAAAGAAGGTCATAGTAATGAGGGTATTTTGGAGGGTCCTGAGTAGTAAGAGAATGAGGGGGTGAGTGAGGCAGGAAATGGACAAGACTTAAATGTAGAGGATAGAGAGTTAGAAGTTGATATTAATATAGTTGTCACCCAACCTTCCTTGATAGAGGAAGTAAATGTTATTTTAGGTTCTGTTCCAACAGTTAGGATAGATGATTATTTGGGGGATGATATACTCAGTCAAATAAGAGAAGAATTCCTTAGAGGTAAAGATGTTCAATTAAACCAAGAACAAGTGGAAATGCAGAAAATAATGTGCATTTGAGCAATTTAGAAGCTGGCAGAGATGAGAATGAAGAAGGTGATGGAATAAGTGATGCAGAAGACCCGGATTTATTTATTAAAGAGGATCTGCTGTCAAATAACAATGATGAAGAGTTAGTGGCTGCAAGGGAAGCACTAAAGAAGGCAAGTAAAAAGAAGAAAATGTTTTCAGATGCTGCTAATGAAACTTGCAGTCAATCAAGAGGTCAAGGTATTGTAGAAGAACATTTACAAAGTGAAGAAGCAGCTGCTACTGTTGCTGCAACAGTTAGAAGCAAATTTTCACATTAGAGAGCTGATAATGAAGTTGAAGATGACAATGAAGAAGCAAGTTTTGACTCAAATGGGGGTTATAGCTGTGTTAGCACAGATGGAGAAGATGGTGAGCATGCAGTGAGGATCAAGAGTAGGTTTCCAGCTTATAATCATGCTTCTAATAAAGTTATCATCTGCTTAGGTATGACCTTTAAAAACACAAAGGAGCTCAAAGAGGTGATGACCAGATATTCAATTCAGGAGAGGAGGGCAATTAGATTTGTTAGAAACACTTCAGACCAAACCAGAGTTGTCTGCCAAAAGCCTACCTATCCGTGGGTAGTGTATGCATCAAGAGATCGTGTGACTCACCACTTTCAAATCAAGACATATTTTGAAGATCATACATGTCTTGTTACCTCAAAGAATAAGCAAGTGACTGCAAAATGGTTGGCTGCTAATTATTTATGCAAGTATAAGTGTATTCATGCAATGAGAATAATAGATTTGCATGATTTAGTGAAGGCAGATCTTAAGGTGGATCTCACCTTAACACAACTAAGAAGGACGAAGCAACTAACATTAGCAATGATGGAGGGAGATCTATTTGAGGAGTATGGAAGATTATGGGATTACATAGGAGAAATTCAAAGATCAAATCTAGGGACAACATGTGACTTAAGGGTTCACAGACTAATACTTACAGAGCTGCCAATGTTTGAAAGGTTATATATAAGTTTTGAATGCTTGAAAAAGGGATTTTTAAGAGGATGTAGAAAGATTTTAGGTTTGGATGGTTGTTTTCTGAAAGGGACCATTAAGGGTGAGGGCCTTGCAGTAGTTGGGAGAGATGGGAATAAGCAAATGTTCCCGGTGGCATGGGTTGTTTTCACATGTGAAAACAGGGTCAATTGGACTTGGTTCATTGAGCTACTTGCAAAAGACCTGCATATGGATAATGGAGCTGGCTGGACTCTCATTACTAACCAGCAAAAACTATATTATCTGTGCATTTACTTTAATTAAACATTTAGTTTTTTATTAATTTTGTTGGAATTATTTCATTTGAGTTTAATTTAATGGTCAGGGATTACTTGATGTTGTTGGTAACTTGCTCCCTGAAGCAGAGCACAGATGTTGTGTTAGGCACTTATATGCCAACTGGAGGAAGAAGCACAAGTTGAGAGACTTGCAACAGCAGTTTTGGAAATGTGCCAAATCCAACAATATGCCTGACTTTGAGGCAAACATGGAAGAAATGAAGAAAATGACAAGCACAGGGTTTGATGACATGTTGAGTTTGCATCCCAGGTATTGGTGCAAAGCCTATTTTAATACACATGTAAAATGTGACATTGTGGATAATAATTTGACAGAGTCTTTTAATCATCTGTCACTAACCACATGGGCATCTGATTTCAGCTTCCATTCTTCTTATTTGTTAATTTCAATTATAGTTGATGTCTGCAATTTTTCTAGTAACCTAGTTCTAATTCGACGAGGAAGAGAAGATTTTACGTTAGGAGAGAAGAAAGACATTAAAAGAGGGGATTTAAGGGTTATTTTGGTCAATTATCTTTCTTGCATACATGGCAGCTGAAGTGGCTGCTGAGACAGATAAAAATGGGTCCCACCTCCGCTGACTCATCAGTCAGACCACCAGTGTCTGATCAGAAGCACTAGTCTGAGTTAAAAATAATGAGTTCATACACTCAATCATCAAAAAAATTAGTCTGACCACCAAAATAGCATAATTTACAAAGTACAGACACCATTTGTGCAATTTTTCCTTTATATTTTTGCGATGCTCAACAGATAGCTAATTTACTTTGAATATCTTTTTTAAGCTATGTTTGTTTACGGAAAATATTTTTCTATATTTTTTAGTATTTGGATTACCTAGGTAAAATAAGTCAAAAAAAATAATGTACCAGTCAAAGAAAAATTACTTCAAAATAAGAGAAAATATTTTCCCATTTTAAGGATGGGAAAATATTTTTCAATACTTTTTCTAATGCCTTCTATTCTCATTTATTGCATTCGCTTTTATTTTTCAATGCATTTTTTCCTCATTTATTATTTTTTTTAGTGTTACAACCAAACATAGAAAAATATTTTATTTAGAAAATATTTTCTCTAAATAATATTTTCTATAGAAAATACTTTTCAAAGACAAAATATTTTTCGCAAACAAACGAAGTCTTAAAAAAAATAATTTGATTATTTATTAGTTTTGATATCATTTTGTTCATTTAAAATTCTATACAATTCAAAATTGACAAAAAAAATTGTATTTCCAAAATATAATACTATATTAAATTATGCTGCATTTGATGAATCATAAAATATATTTTTGAGTTTGTTTATTTACTATTATTTGTATAATTTTTTTTAAATAAAAAGTGATTTGTGAGAAGCTAAAGAATTATGTAGCTTATTTGTTTTTTTAGTATGTATTTTTTTGGGTTATTTGCAAAAAAAAAAAATCATAACTTATAGCGGTTTTGACAATTTTAACCAAACATTTGAAACTTGGCAAAATAAAATATGACCTTTAATTTTTTTGTAACTCGAAACACCGATTGATATGGTGAATGGATGCTTACGTGTCAAGCTTGAGTTAGGTGAAGTCTCCACGTCAGTAAAAATTTTTTCCACCTATGAAAGGTTATTTGCAAAAAAAATATGACTTATAGCAGTTTTGGCAATTTTAACACAACTTTTGGACCTTTAATTTTTTTGCAACTCGAAATACCAATCGATATTTCGGTGAACGGATACTTGTATGTCAGGATACATTTGGGTAAAATCTCAAGTTCATCAAAAAATTTTACACGTATGAAACTCACTGTTTCATATAAACCGTCGTGTTGCTTATTGGTGTCATTGGATGCAGAAATGTTCATGTTTAAACTGTTAGCTTTCAAAAACCTACTTATTGGTGTTAAGTTATTTTTTAATTAATTAATTATCTTTCTTTGTGCTTTTGAATTAGCATTACAACCGTTTTTGTGAAACAATGAGTTTTACATGTAAAAAAAATTTGATGACCTCGAGATTTCGTCCAAATGTAGTTTGACATGCAAGCATCCGTTCATCGAAATATCGATTGGTATTTCAAGTTACAAATAAATTAAAGGTCATGTTTTATTTTGCCAAGTTTCAAAAGTTGTGTTAAAATTGTCAAAACCGCTATAAGTCATGATTTGTTTTACAAATAACCTTTCATAGGTGGAAAATAATTTTGTTTACATGGAGACTTCATCTAACTCAAACCTGACACGCAAACATCCGTTTACCGAAATATCAATCGGTGTTTCAAGTGGTAAAAAAATTAAAGGTCATATTTTTTTTTTTTGCCAAGTTTCAAATGTTTGGTTAAAATTGTCAAAACTGCTATAAGTCATGATTTTTTTTTGCAAATAATCTTTTTTTTTGAAGTGTTGGTTTTTTCTCATAAGGTTTGAAAGGTATATTTTTGAGTTAATTTTATGTATTTTAAAATTTATTTTATTTTTAATAATATAGTAATTATTAAGTCATAAATATTATAATAAATAAAAATATTTATTGTTTCAATTTTGATGAAATTTTTGTTAACACACTCCCTTATATATACTTAGGTCTACTTGTTTGGTAAAAAAATAAAAGTAAAAATCAAAATTAGAATGGATAATTTTAATTTTCAGTGTTTGGTTAGTTAAAATTCAGCATGGGACTGAGAATATAATTTTCCTATCAATGGGAATCATCATTTCTGTTTTTTTTTTTGCTTTAGCACGTGAGGTATCCTGGGTGGGCTCCAACTATATGAGGCACCTTTAAGCCCGTACCACACCTAAACTAATCGCCGCTTGACCTAGGACGGACCCCGAAGGGCGACAAAGGTCTACCTCAAGAGTTTTAAAATAATTGCGTACCCAGGGCTTGAACTTGAGACCTCTGGTTAAGCTGGAAGAGTCCCTCACCAACTCATCCACACTCTCTTGAGTGAATCATCATTCCCTTTGTATTGTTAATGAATGAGTTTTGATTCTCTTAAAAATCAAGTCAAATGAATTATAAATTTGTCAAATATTTGAATATTAATATATCTATTTTTAAATGTAAAGAAAAGTACAAAAAAATATCTTATGGTTTGAACCCTAATCGACTTCCCCTTGTAGTTTGAACCCTAACAAACTAGTACCATGTGTTTCATTCCGTTAGCAAATACAGGCAAATTAATTAACACCGTTAATGGAGTTGACGTGAAAAAGGGTATTATTGTCTCATCACTTTGATATCCTCTGTTAATTTCAAATCCAGTTTTAGGGCAAAAGGAAAGGAGTTGATGCAGAACCTCCCTTGCAGCTTTCACCTACGCATATCAACAAATCCAAATTAATCACATCAAGCTCCAAAACAACACAGATAATAAGTAAATTAAATCCAAATAAGATCCAAAGCCTTATCAAATTTTCGATTCTCAAAAATTTTCAAACATCCACTCTTAAACTTTGCCATATCATCCTTCTCCACAACAACCAATCTCTCAAGCGCTTTCGCATCAGCTTTCTTTGCAACCTAATAATCACTGCCCAGTCATCGTTACAGCTAAGCACAATGCTAATCTAATATGAGCATTCAATTCTTACTCAATAAAAATTGCTTCGGCCAACGGTTTCAAAATGAAAACCGAGAATGACAATTTCTTAATTTTGAAAGTGAGAGATGATATTGTCGTCACGCATTGCATACGGATTGAGGAGTCGTGGTCGTGCAAACGGCGAGTCATATAGGAGATGATTTTAGGCAACGAAGACACTAGAGAGTTCGCATGGTGGAGAGCGAGTGTTGTAAGGAAATCATGAAATCTATCTAGGTGCTCATATGCAAATAGAGATTCTTTGTTGGCAAGAAGCTACAATCCTTTATCTGCAATAGCTAGTTCTTTCCCTTTAGAGTGAAAAGTTGCAATGCTAGGGTCTTCTGAGTGAATCTGTATGCATTAGATCTAAATCAGATAGAGTGGTATGGATTTAGATCCCACCTTTCCAACTTGACAAGAAAAAAATAGTTTGCAACTGCATGCTTACATGCTAATTAAACCGAGCTGCATTTGCTGCAATAGGTATGACGAGCAATTGATTTCAACCTACTAAGAGATGATGTCATAGAATTTAAGCACTAAAAAAGTAGAGAATAATGGTTAATGTTCAATGAGTTATAGGCTTGAAATTCACATTTGAACAAGCTTATACGGTTACTTTTTTTGGCAGCAAATAACATATTAGTATGTTGTTTTTCTTCTGTAACCTAAGATCCATAACACTTAAAAGCTTCAATCATGGGAAAGTATATGAAGAGAGAAGGATAGGGGAAAATGATAACATAAGGTAGCTAGAAAAGAGGACTACTGGGCTTTGCTGGGATGAAGTTCCAAATTTAAATTACACCCATTTGTTAAAAGTCCTGCATCCATTTGTTGTTTTCTTGGAATTCTACTCTTTTTATGGGTTTAGAATAAGGACTTGGGAATGAAATGATGCTAAGGCTGGTAAACTACAGGAGGCGCCATTTTTTTCACTCTCGATATGCTAATGGTGGAGATGACAGCGGCGCTGCCCGGATAAGTGGTAGCATTGCCAGCGGTGCCAAGTGGTGGTGGTGGTTGTTGGATATGGCGTGGTGTCAGTCACTGAGAATTAGTTTTTTAAAGTAGAAGAAGATGGTCGCAGAAAGTAATGAAAAAGAGAGGAGATTAATGTGATGAGACAATAATACTATCTGTCACGTCAGCTCTATTAACGATGTTAGTTGATATGCCGTTATTTGCTAACGGAATGAAACACATGGTACTAATTTGTTAGTTTAAATCACAAGGTAAAAATCGATTAGGGTTCAAATCATAGGGTATTTTTTTTATACTTTTCCCTAAAATTTATAAATAAAACATATAAATTAATAAAAATACATTAAATGTTTGAATAAAAAATAATTACAAACTAAGTTTTATAATAGTTTTTTTTAAATTATAATTACATTTAAAAAATATTTTATAATAGATAATTATAATATCATTTTTAATATATAAAAATAATTATAATATTTTTATATATAAAAATAATTAAAAAATATTTTTTATAAAATAAAATTTAATTGCTAAATGATGTTGATTTCTATTTTTATTCTCATACTCTAGACGGTCAAACTCTTTATTTAAATTTTTATTTTATTTCTCATTTATTTCTATTTCGATTCCAATTTCTGAGTACAAGTCAAACATCCCTAAATTATTGATTTAATTAAAATATATCACCAGTATTAATTGATAGAAAATATATTACAATCATCTCATATTGAAATATAAAAAAATTAATAAGAATTTTCTTAGAAGAATTAGATTCTTTAAAAATCAAGATGTTTACCAGAATATTTAATTTAAAACATTATATATTATATTTGATATGTACATGTTATATTTTTATTAATTAAATATAAAATATTTAAAATATTATCATAAATCATTAAATATAATGTTTTGGTTAAATTTTACGCTGAACTTTTTTGTTTTTGTTTTTAAAAAAAAGGTCTTAGGGTAGATGAATGCCGACTGGAGATTAGTAGAGGGAGTGTGAAGCGCACGTGGAAGAAAGGCAATGGGAACGGTGGACTGAGCACGGACAGTTGCAGTGCAACGAAGCAGCAGCTATTGGATGCATGTTGTCGACTTGCTTAACGCTGTTTTTAAGTTGAACAAGGGGCGTGGGCCACTAGGCGAGACGGGTTCAACAAATCAAAGCGGTAGGCTAAGCCATTGGGAAACAAAATTGGCTTATGTCAGTTCATAGCCGTGCAATCTTACCCTACAATTACAAAAACCACCCACTTTGACGACTTCCCCTACTTTGATTAATCATGAATGTCATTCATATGGATAAATTCTTTTGGCTTGATAAATTACAATTTATAATAATTGTGGATCGAAATTTACCTAAGATTATTCAACTTTGCCAACCAGACTTATACTAAGTGTTCTTAAGTTGGGATACTGATATCTTAAAAATTTAAGATCTCATATGTTAAAATCATTACAAATAAAAAAAAAATCCTCTAAATGGTTTCTTTTGTGCAATCAAAATTAAGTAAAGTGCTCTACCAACTCCAAGAGCAAGTGGACTATGAGCTTACAAAAGAAAAAAGTTGGTAAATGTTGAATGGTGATGATTGGTTCTTGTAAAGTGCATTTTGCACTATAAATAGGTGTTGAGTTTCATGCTAAAACACACCAAGAGAAGAAGAAAATCATTTGTGAGTATGAGTGAATAAGTGAGTGGTGTGTGTAGTGTATGAGAAAGAGTATGCCATGAATGACAAATAAAAGTGAGGTACTAGTGAGTGAGTTTTGTAGTATGTATACAAAAGTGAAAATAATTTGTGAGCTTGGATTATAAAATATTTTCCTTTTGTAATAGTGAATTTATTTAGTTGAAAATTTATTTTCTTGTTCACTATTATATTGTCCCATTTTTCATGTACTAATAATTATTTTTTAATCGACTCCAACTCAACAAGTGGTATCAGAGCTGTGGTTGTAATTTCTCTTGAAAATTTGAGTATGCTCTGTGGTTGCAGTTTTGACTGATCTTCTACATCAGAAAAGATTTTTTGAGAATTTTTCAATTTACAGCACGGGGGAGATTTTGCATGTGCACAGTTTGGAACTGTGAAGCTTATTGGTTCGGAACCACGCTTGCTTGGTGAAACGCGAGACTGCTAAATCCAAGTCACTATGGCGGAATCGGGTAATGTTGGTGCTATTAAAAAATTAAATAATAACAATAATAGCATGTGAAAAACTTACATGGAATCATACTTGCAAGGTCAAGATCTCTGGGAGGTTATTGCTGGGATTGAATCTACACCACCACCACCAGATGATGCTGGCAATCTCAGAAAATGGAGAATCAAAGCTGGGAAAGTCATGTTTGCCATCAAAACAACCATTGAAGAGGAGATGATGGAACACATCAGAAATGCTACCACACCGAAAGAAGTTTGGGATTCTTTTGCTCTACGGTTCTTAAAGAAGAATGACGTCAGATTTCAATTGTTAGAAAATGAACTAATGTCTATCTCACAAAAAGATATGACAATTAGTCAGTATTTTACCAAGGTGAAGTTCCTATGTCGAAAAATTGCTGATTTGGATGAGGCATCAAAAATAGTCAGCAGCAGAATGAGGAGAATCATCATTCATAGATTACGACCTCAATACAACAGTTTTATAGCTGCAGTTCAAGGTTGGCCCACATAACCTTCAATTGAAGAGTTGGAGAATTTGTTGGTAAGTCAAGAAACACTAGTAAAACAAATGGCTGGAGTTTCCTTGAATACTGAAGAGGTGGCGCTCTTCACCAACAAAAAGAAGAATTAACCTCGTGGTAACAATGGATGGAAGACACGAGGTAATGTCAAATCATAGGGTTTCCAACAGAGGCAGTAACACAACAATCAACAGTCTAAGAATTTTAGACGTCAGAATGGCGAGTGTTTCAACTACGGCAAGAAAGGAAACTATGCCAGAGATTGCTGGTCTAAATAGAAGATTGTTCAGAATAATGTAGCAACAACAAGCAATCACCACCAGGATGAACCAGAGTGGGATGCTGAAGCATTGTTTGCAGAAACTGTGCAAATGGAAGAGTGTTCTACTTCAGAGATTGTGGAAGTCCCTAGCCTTATGGCTACCACAGTAGAAGTAGAAGAAGAGCAGGCATCTAGTGCATCTAGTTCTCATAGAATTAATTATAAGAAGTGTTGGGTTTTTTATTTGGGTTGTTCCAATCACATGACAGGAGACAAAGGCAAGCTCCGTAATGCTTCGGAGTACAAAGGCAGGCGAGTTGTGGTAACTGCAAATAACTCACAACTACCAATCACTCACATTAGTGACACTCTGATCACTTCCTATTTGAATCAATAACAAGTACAGTTGGAGGATGTGTCCAGAGTATCAGGCATGAAGAAGAATCTTTTGTCAGTTTCAGATTTAACTAACTGTGGCAATTATGTTGTGTTTGGCCACAAAGATGTCAAGGTTTGTCAACAAGTTAAAATAGTTGACACACCAACAATGGAGGGATAAAAAGTGGATTCTATGTACGTTTTATTTGCAAACAATGCTTATATGGAGAAGAAAAGGAGCAATGAAACAACTGACCTGTGGCATGCACGGCTGGGACATGTCAATTATCAGAAGCTGAAGATGATGATGAACAAGTCCTCTTTAAAAGGGCTACCTAATCTTGATGTTCGTACTGACGTGGTTTATGCTGGATGTCAGTATGGAAAGGCGCACCAACTTCCATATCAGGAGTCATCATTCAGAACCAAACAACCGCTAGAGTTAATCCACTCAGATGTATTTGGAAAAGTGAAGCAATCATCAGTCAATGGTATGCACTACACGGTGACATTTATTGATGATTTTTCAAGATATGTCTGGGTCTATTTCATGAAAGAAAAATCTGAAACTCTAACAAAATTCAAAGAGTTTAAGTTGATGGTTGAAAGTGAAGTTGGAAGCAAAATCTAATGTCTTCGTACTGATAATGGGGGAGAATACATCTCTGATGAGTTCTCAAGTTATCTTGTCCAGTGCAAGATTAGGAGGCAACTGACTTGTCTAAATACGCCACAACAGAATGGTGTTGCAGAATGAAAGAATAAGCATCTTGCAGAAGTATGCAGAAGCATGTTGCATGCCAAGAATGTCCCTGGGAGATTTTGGGCCGAGTGTATGAAAATAGCATCTCTTATAATCAACAGACTTCCTCAACCGAAGATGGGATTTATGTCTCCATTTGAGAAATTATGGAGCATGAAACCTACACTGAGCCACTTTAAAATATTTGGCTATGTTTGCTATGTATTTGTACCTAACCATCTATGTAGCAAGTTTGAGAAAAAGGCAACCAGATGTATCTTTGTGGGCTATGATAAGAACAGAAAAGGATGGAGATGTTGTGATCCTACAATTGGCAAATGCTATGTCTCACGAAATGTTGTATTTGATGAGACATCATCATGGTGGACACTAGAGTATGTTGTACTTCCTCACTCCAATGAAGAAGAACAATTGCATGAGAAGAATGAAGAGCAATCAACAGAAGTTCAGCGGAGTCCAAAACAGTTTCAACCTCAAGAAAGGCCATGGCAGACTAGTGTGTATGAAAGGATAGATGTTGAGGATTAACCAATAGTGGAGATGTCAGAAGAACACCCTGCAACATCACCAACACAGTTAAGAAGATCAACTCGGGTAAAAATAAAAAATCCCAAATATGCTAATGTTGTAGTGGTAGAAGAAGAAAAAAACTAACATCATTTGAGGAGGCATCACAGAAAGCTGAATGGAGAAAAGCCATGGAAGAGGAGATCAAAGCCCTTGCTGAAAATCAAACTTGGGACTTGGTGCCAAAACCTAAAGATGTGAAGCCTATCTCATGAAAATGGGTGTACAAGATCAAGACTCGTCCAGGTGGCTCAATTGAGAGATACAAAGCTTTTCTAGTAGTACGAGGATTCTCACAGCAGTATGGGCTAGACTATGATGAAACGTTTAGTCTAGTGGCCAAGATTTCAACTGTTCGTGTTTTGTTAGTACTTGCTGCAAGTAACTCTTGGGATTTATGGCAGATGGATGTCAAGAATGCCTTTCTTAATAGAGAGCTAGATCGAGAAGTGTACATGGAGCAACCTAAAGGATTTGAGAACAAACTCAATCCTGCCAGAGCATGGTATGGCAAGATTACTGAGTTTCTTATCCATAGTGGCTATGGAGTTGCACCAGCTGATTCGAGTTTATTTGTCAAAGCTCAAGAAGGGAAGCTAGCAGTCATTCTTGTTTATGTTGATGATCTCATCATCACTGGAGACGATGTTAACGAGATCCATCAGACAAAGAAGAATCTATCAGTCAGATTTTAGATGAAAGAACTTGGGGAGCTAAATCACTTTCTTGGATTGGAAGTGGAGAGAACAAGAGAAAGGTTATTCTTATGTCAGGAGAAATATGCAAGGAATCTCCTTC
>CATIWM010036194.1:0-30016 GCA_949671775.1 Mallotus repandus | reverse complement strand
TCTAAAAATAATTAAAGAAAAATAAAAATCAAAAGGAAAAGATAACCAATTCAAAAAAATCTAAAAAAGAAAAAGAGAAAAACTGAACAACTGAAAAAGAAAAAGAAAAAAAGGTATAGCTGAAAATAAAAATGGTAGGCATGTAATTAATGAAAAAAAAATATTGACCTTAGCAATAATCAATCTTGATTTTGATCTTAACAAACTTGATTTTGAGCATTTAACATGTTTGTTTAAGTGTCTATAATCTAGGACTATAATGGAAACCAAAATGAAGCTAAGCATGCTTTTGGGCTAAATCGACCTTCGGGATTCTAGGAAGATTTTGGAAGCCTTAGACATTTTAAATGAGAAAGTTGTATTCTTATCATTTTAAGTAGACATCACAAGCTTTCCAAATTGATTTTACTTGTCAAAATCTGAATTCATTTGGGTCTGGAAATTTTTAGTTAAAATCAGCTTATGCAGTTTTCATTTCAAGATGAGCAGCTCTTAGTATTTCAACAATATCTTGAGCTACAGATGTCCAATTGAATTTATTCAAAGTGCTATGTAAATATAAGACAAATATCTACAACTTTAGTGAAGAAAGATAAGGCTAATTCTATCTTATTCAATATCAAAAAGTCATGATCCCGACCAGGACCAAAATTGGTTCAAATTGAAGAATTTATACAGAACATATCTCGGGCTGATGTCCCGATCGGGACAAGTGTGATCCCGACCATGATTAGGTCAGTCACTACCAGGATCAAGGCTGTCTTTAAACATAACGGCTATAATGAACATATTTTTTAATATCCCGACCGGGATTAGGGTGATCACGACCGGGACCTGTGTATATGTAGGCTAAAAGTCCAAAATCTCATCCAAATGAAGTTTGAATTTGTTGGAAACAAAATTATTGTTTCTAACAGCTATAATTGATTGCTCAACTATAAATACAACCTCTGAAGATCATTTAGAGGAGAAGAAACTTATTGCTCACATATACATTCTCAAGCATTCAATTAAAGCTCTAAATTCTCTTTAATTCATTCTTGTATTTGATAAACTCTTGTGAGAGTTGAATGAGTGTTAGAATGAAAATTCTTATTCTTCTATATTCTGGGGTTAAAGAAAAGGGAAGCGAGGTTCTATTCTAAAGAAATTGGTTTAAGTGTTTAGCCATTAAAACACTTGGGAAATTGGTTTTAGTGTAAGCCTTGAAAACACTTGTGATTTGGTTTTTTGAGTGAGTCTTGAAAACTCAAGTTGTAAGGTTTGAGTTGAGCCTAAAACTCAAGTTGTAAAAATCAATCTAAGGGAATAGATTATGGTGATTCAAAATCCTAACTTGGGGATAAGTTCAGTGGAGACGTAGGATTATTGAGAATCCGAACTCCTTAAATACTTGTGTTCATGATTCTTCTTTCTCAACATTCTTGCATTTTTGCTTATTTGTTTTTAAGTTTTGATTTTTGTTCGATAGCCCTATTCACCCCACCCCCCTCTAGGACATTTTCAAAAAAGACATTTACTTATAAACTAGATTCAAAAGTGTTTAAGTTTGTAACTTTCTCTTGTCTTTTTAGGAGATTCATAGCAATAACGACAACTTAAAGGAGACTATTGCTAAGGTATAAACATTTGTATCAATACATATAAAATTATAACCATTAGTTTAATTTTTATTTAATTATAACCATTAATTTTTTTTTTGTATATCAATACCTATAATATACATCAATAGCTATAATTGAATTAAAATTGATTTACAGATTTTAAGTAGTATTTATAGATTGAAACATATGAACTGTAAAATGACTCCTTAAAAGAATCAACACAAGTCGAATCAAAATTGAATGCATGTAACATCAAGAGAAAAATTACGTATACAGTGTTTCAACTTTTTGGATTTTTGTATTTTAGTATTTAATTTTTTTTGTTTACGTATTTAAACAGATAAATGTTTTTAAAATAGTATTACTAGCATTTTTTATATATTAGACTGTTTATATATCTCATTTTAAATTTGAAATTGACTTTAAAAACTTTTTTTACATTGCATTTCAATTTTTCTTTTAAAAAACTAATCTTTCTTCACCTAACATATTAAACATTATTAAAATATAATATAATATAATGAATTCACCATTATAATTAAAACAAAATAATATTTAATTTGTTAATTTTTAGTTAAATAAATAAAAATAAAAATTAAATCAAATTGGTATAAAAATAATAATTTTGTCAATATAAATTAACAAAATAATAAATAAAATAAAATCTTGAAATTTTGTACAATTTAGTGAAATGAAAAATTCAAGTTAACTAAAGTAAAAATAAAAAAATTGATTATGTTAAATAAAAATTGTAATATCCGAAAAAAATAAAAGAATATATTATTATGAAAAAATTGGGTGTAAAAATAAGTTTGTTTGGGTTGATAAGGAAGAAGGTTGGTAAATGTGGATATTGGTTGATTTGAGTCAAGGAGTATCTGTATATATATAATTATACAAATAAGTTGTTTTGGGTAGATGTTGGTATATGGTTGTTTTGTGGTTGCTTGGTTGCTTTTGTTGTTTTGAGTGTTAAGGAGTATATGGTTGCTGAGTTGTTTTGGGTTGCTTGGTGGTTGAGTTGCTTTGAGTGGCTATGGTTGTTTTGGTTGCTTGGTTGAGAGACGTTGCTTAGTTGAAGATGGTTGTTTAAGGTTGCTAAGTTGATTAAATTGCTAAGTGGATACAAGTTGATTTGGGTTGCTAAGGAAAACACAAAAGTCAATGTATATAAGAAGAGATCGGGGCTGCCAAAGGAGGAAGAGCTGTGATTTTGGCAAATATCCACTCTAGTCCCTAAATTCTTTCTTTTCTCTGTTAACCACTCAAATGACTTTCGATTGACGTGAAATTTTAACCACAGAGATTTCTCGATGTCCTCTGCACACTGGTGGTATCTGTTTCTATAGAAAATTACAAAAAATTTAGTTTTAATTTCAAAAATCCAGCATAAGTTGTGAACGTCAGAAAACTCACCTCGTCGCCGATCAATGAAAGCTGTTAGAAAATTAAATAAATGTACTATGTCTACAAAGTTTTGTGCATGAAACATTCATTGTCCTTTAGGAATTTTGCCCCCACTATTTTGCATATGGCAATTCCTTCAGGATTCAAAAAACCAACTTGTGAGATAAGATTGCAAAATCAATATCCCTCCCCAATGCAAGTGCCCAAGTGCCAATTTTTTATGAATATATATTTAATATAAGCCTTTTATAGCCCATGGAGCTCTTGTGATAGTCTATAAGAGTTCGTATTATAAACACTTAAAAGTTTCTCCTTAAAAGCAATATGGGATACATGGGATACGTGTCTCTTCTTGTCATATTACTAACTTTTCAACAATCCCCCTCTTAGTTAGTAATGAGAATAAATAAATAGTATATTATTAATTATATATGTATAGAGTAGGTATCTTTAGATTTAAACCCACTGTTAGTACAAACATCTTAAAATCTCGATGAAATTGATAGTTCTAAATGATTAAACCACAATTTCTATATATCAAGATCAGAAATATTGTACTCATAAATAATACATGAAATCTCTGATATATTTACTATGAGCTTTAGCACCAAAATTATGGCCTTGTGCTACCTCCTACATTCATGAACATTTACAAAAGTTTATTTACCAACTTTTGATTGAAGCGACACCACTTCTTATGTTCACATAGGTGAAGTTTCCCTGAAATCTTAAATTTTAGATTTCCTATTTCTTGATTGACCCAAGATTAAACTTCATTAAGAATAATCATACTTAGCCTCCTGTTACTTAAGTACCATGTTTCTTAATACTCGAAACTGTCACTTGCAACAAATTGTTACTACCTATTAAACCTTTAAAATTGTTAATATCACGACCCGAACCCAAAGGGCACGTGACCAGCACAAGGGAATGAGAAAGCGTGTCACTTCTGAAACCCGTAGTAAGCCTTAAGAAAATTTTCACAATAAAATTTACTTTAAAATTTTTAACGAAAATTTGGCATTGTTTTCTTTATACTGGGAACAACCTAAACCTATAAATCAAGGAAATACACTTCCAATTAAAATTTCCCATCAACACTACTCCACAATACTCCAATAATCCACACTAAATCCACAATACAAGGTAGTATTTAAAAATAACAAATCTCAATATAAATTATACAAGTCAAACAATTAACTATTGCGGTATCTAAGATTTACATACACAATATTAGTATCATTTAAACCTACACAAAATGGTTGGAGAAGAAGAAATCTGGCACAAATGATGACTAGTATCGGTCTGACTGAGAGGTACTGGAAAAAAAATTGAGGGAAATCATACCTCACTGAGTGAATCAATTTTATAAAATGCATGTTGGTTTTAAAATAGTTATTTAAAACCCCTTGTAAATAAGATAAATATTTAAAATCCTTTATTTTACGAAAATTATAATTATATAAAACCCTTTCCAAAATTCATGAATCATTTTAATATGAAATTCTCAAACGAAATTATATAAATTAAATCCTTGGTGGAAAACATGGTAGAACCCTAGACTATCGACTCTAATAGCCTTTAGGCTCTCTTAAATCCAAATGATTGTCGTCCCGAGAGATCAATCTCAACTGAGTTACAGCCATAGTCCAATCACTTATTCCATTATTGATGTCACGAGAGATCAAGCTCAACCGAGTTACATCTCGTGTCCGGCCCAAGAGAACAATGCTCCACCAAGCTCAATTCACATATTGCCCGAGAGCACAAACTCCATCGAGCCACAACCATAATACTACCTGAGAGAACATGTTCAACTGAGCCAATCAACATTTTTTTCTCAGTCTCGAGATCTCAACCAGTGTGCACGTGGTCCTGGTGACACCCACCAGGTAGCACGTTCTACCGTTTTTCTCCAAATCAATTTATCATAAATAAAATAAAATAAAATAAAATAAATTCCACCAAAGCAACTTTCATATTGTTATTCATGATGAAAGAATAAATAATCATGCTTGTAATAAAATATATAGTCACAAGTAAATTCATATCATCAACTTAAATATTATATTAACTACACAAAATTCACTTTAAATATTCTCAACAAACATTTCATAAAATTAACTCACAGGTGGAGCGTATCGGCCGACGCGTTCTCGACTGTCCAAATGCAATGGCTCCCGCTTCGGAATTCTCTAAAATAAATAGTATTTATATAAAACATGTTTATGTACACAAATAAAATTCATAAAAATCTTCCAAAATACCAAAAAATTATAAAAAATCATGGAATTTGTAAAATGACCTTAGAAATATCCTAAATATAGCTTTTGAGGCTAAATGAATTTATCTTTGACAAATAAACCCACTTAAATGGAAATTAATTAATTTCCACTACAAACTTTTCGGAATTTATTAATCAAAATCCGTGAGGAATTGGACTTTGGTCTAGTCACAAAAATTGATGAACACAATTTATTATATTTTATAAAAATAATTCCATAATTTTTTGGACCGGTACCAATTTCACTATATTTTCGAGTGGGACCCGTTGTATCCTCACAGGAAAAACACAACACCCGGACAAACAATTTATACCAAAATGATCCTAGTAATTAGTAGAATACAAAAATAGCTTCAGGCAACCCAAAATATGCACTGAAAAATTAAATCTAAAAATAAACCAAAATTACCTAAAAATATTCGCCAAATATTCTACGAATGTAGATTGGATTCGTGGTCAGTACCAATAAACTCCTGACAATGAGAGGAATGAAATGAAGGCAACCCCGTCACTTAAAACCAGCCAAAATAGTAGAAAATTACAGAAGAAGACTGACTGGTTTCTTGCAATTTTGCACTATTCCGAGCCATTTCTTGCAAAACGGACACTACCAAAATGAAGTGGAGAATAAGACGAGTCTACAATTCAAATTTGAGGTCGATCAAAGTTCATTTGAGTGTTGAACGAAGGAAAAGAAAAATATATGGACTAAATAGGTAATATTTTCTCAAAACACCACTCTCCGTGCTGCTCTCTTTTGCAGACGCCATCCTTCATTTTCAAAAAAAATGGACACCACATGTCCATCACCCAGTGGTACATTTTTTTTTTGAAAATAAATATCATTCTTGTCTTCTCCTCAATTTTGTCTTTTCCATTTTGACTCTTTGACTTATATATATATACACACACACAATAACAACAAAAATATTTATACTAATATGAACAATATAATATTAATAAGAATAATAGTAATAATAAGGATGATGATAATAAAATAAAATAATAATAAGAAATATCAATAATAATAATAACAAAAGCAATAATAATAATAATAATAACAACAAAAATTTTGGGTTATTACATTCTTCCCCCTTTAAGAAAATTCGTCCTTGAATTTTACATCAATATTGAAACAAATAGGGGTATTGGCTCTGCATATCGACCTCCGTCTACCAAGTACAATCTTCCACTGCATGGTTGCTCCATTGTACCTTCACGATAGGAATTTCTTTGGTACGCAGTTGACGAACTTATCGATCCACTATTGCTACTGGGTGCTCTTCATATGATAAATCCTTATTAAGCTCCACTGTTTGTGGCTAAAGAACATGTGAAGGATCGAAGATGTACTTCCTCAACATAGAGACATGGAACATTGGATGGATCCGTGACAACTCTGGCGGCACCAGTCTGTAAGCCACATCACCGACCCTTGAGCGAATCTCAAAGGGTCTGATATACCTTGGAGCTAGCTTGCCTTTCTTACCAAATCTCATTACTCCCTTCATTGGAGATACTTTCAGAAACACCATGTTTCTAACAGAAAATGATATATCCTTCTTCTTAGGATCAGTATAGCTTTTATGTAGACTAAATGTTGTCTTCAATCTTTGTTGGATGGGAGGAACTTTCTCTGAAGTTAATTGCACCAATTTTGGGCCTGTCATCTGCCTTTCTCCAACTTCCCAACACAGAGGTAATCTACACTTCCTTTCATACAATGCTTCATAGGGAGCCATTCCAATACTTGCATGATAACTGTTGTTATATGCAAATTCAATCAAAGGCAAGTGCAAATCCTATTAATCACCAAAGCCTATCACACACATTCTCAACATGTCTTATAGTGTCTAGATGGTCCTTTCTGACTGACCACCCTTTTGAGGATGAAATGTAGTATGAAAGTCAAGTTTTGTACCCAAAGCCTTATGCAATTTTTGCCAAAAGACTGAAGTAAAAGTGGCTCCTTTGTTAAACACTATACTTTCCGGCACCCTATGTAGGCAAACAATTCGATTGATATACAACCTTGCTAACCTGTCAGTAGAGTATGTCTTCCTAATTGCCAAGAAATGAGTTGACTTGGTTAGCCTATCAATTATTACCCAAATAGCGTCATAACCTCCAGTTGTATGAGGTAATCTAGTTACAAAATTTGTAGCAATCATATCCCATTTCAACTCTGGAATAGGCAACTGTTGCAACAATCTTGAGGGTCTCTAACATTCCAATTTCACTTACTGACAAGTGGGACACTTGGATACAAATTCCACAATGTATTTTTTCATCACATTCCACTAATATATATACCTTTTAAATCATAATACATCTTAGTAGAACCTGGGTGAACACTATAAATAGAAAAATGTGCCTCTTCCATAATCTCTTTTCTTAGCTCATCTACATCTGGCATACATAATCTAGCATCCAAACGCAGTACACCCTTACTGTCAATAACAAAATCTCTAGGTTGACCTTCCTAAACCTCTGACATTATCTTCTGTAATTATAGGTCTCTTCTTTAAGTTGCCTTAACTCTATCCAAGTACACTTATTGTACTCTGAATTGAGCTAAAAGACATTTCTTGGTCACCTTCCATTGTAAACCCTGATCAATCAGTTCATGCATCTCTTTAATGATTAGCCTCCTTTCCGAACTAATGTGAGCAACGACTGATTTTCTACTTAATGCATCAACTACCACATTAGCCTTACCTGGATGGTAAAGAATGGAGCAATCATAGTCTTTCAAAAGTTCCATCCATCTCCTCTGCCTCAAGTTCAAATCTCTCTGCTGAAAAATATACTTCAAGCTCTTATGGTCAGTGTATATTTCATAAGTTACACCATACAAGTGATGTCTCTATATCTTCAATGCAAACACCACTATTGCCATTTCCAAATCATGAGTAGGGTAGTTTTTCTCGTGCTTCTTTAACTGACATGAAACATAAGCAACTGCTCTCCCGTTTTGCATTAATACACACCCTAATTCAACTCGAGAAGCATCACAATACATTGTATACCCTTTATTTCCTAAAGGTAAAGTCAATACTGGAGCATAAGTCAATCTATCCTTGAGCATCTGAAAGTGCTCCTCACATTTGTCTGTCCACACAAACTTAGCATTCTTTTGTGTTAACCTTGTCAAAGGTGCGACTAGCTAAACCCAGAAAACTCCTTACTTCAATGACTATTGTAGGTCTTAGTCATTCTATAATGGCTTCAATCTTTTTAGGGTCCACTTGTATGATGTCTTTGGATACCACATGACCTAAAAATGCCACTTGATCCAACCAAAACTGATATTTAGAGAATTTGGCATCTAGCTGGTGCTTTCTTAAAGTCTGAAGCACCATCCTTAAATGCATAACATGCTCCTCTTCACCTTTAGAGTACACCAAGATATAATCAATAAACACTATTACAAAGTCATTTAAGAATGGCCTAAACACTCGATTCATCAAGTCCATTGAGGTTGTTGGGGCATTAGTTAACACAAAGGATATCACCAAGAATTCATAACGGTCATCTCCACTTCTAATTCTCAACTGAGGATACCCTAACCTCAAGTCAATTTTGGAGAAGCATCGAGCTCCTTGAAGCTGATCAAACAAGTCATCAATTCTTGGAAGAGGATACTTGTTCTTAATGGTGACTTTGTTCAACTATCTATAATTGATACAAAGTCGGAGACTACCATCTTTCTTCTTCATAAATAACACCGGTACACCCTTATATTAGGTCTAATGAAACCCTTATCAAGCAACTCTTACAATTTCTCTCTTAACTCCTTTAATTCTGTAAGCACCATTCTATAAAGTGGCATAGAGATAGGATCTGTACCAGGTACAACATCAATACAGAATTCTATCTCTCTTTTTGGTAGTAATCCTGGTAGCTCTTCAAGAAAATATCCAAAAAGTCACACACCACTGATACATTCTCAACTATCCCCTTATCCGCCTTTGTGTCTCTTACCACAACCAAATAGCCTTGATACCCCTTTATAAGCATCTTTCTGGCCATGATAGCAGAAATAAGATTCTAAGGCATTGAACTCTTGTCACCTCTAAATGAAAATTCTACATCATCTGGAATTCTAAAAATCACATCCTTCTCCTGACAATCCAAAGTAGTATAATGTCCAGCTAACCAATCCATTCCCAAAATCACATCAAAGTCAATTACATCCAAAAGGAATAAATCCGCAAATAACTCTCTAATTTTTAGTCCTTAGCTTGGATGCCACTATATGTTGGATCCAATCCTGTAATATATAGTTCTATCACTCTTCCTTCTTCTTGTATCACGTCTATATCATGATGTGATAGCTTGAAGAACTCGCAGGTCTACTCCTATACTGTTCTCTACATGTATCAGCTACCATCCATAATTATCCCTCATTGAAAGGTAAATAGAAGTATGTCAGAAATTGCTCTTTAAACTCCAACCATGTTATGATAATCATATCATATATGACTAGATCAACTACATAAACCAGTCCTGAGCTGCGACTTGTATTGATAGCTCCATAATCATTATCCTTTAATAGTCTGTATATCCTATCCTAGTCCCGGCTTCAATAGTATTTACGAAATCCAATGCATCTTCTGTACCATCAAGTAGGACTCTTCCAATCTTGGAGTACTATAAATCTGCATCCGCATCAAACATCCTTTGATTTCTTTATTAAAGCGTCTACTAAACTATCGTCATACTTGGTTAAGTGCTACCAAGCCCTCATTAATCCTGGCTATGCCAATGAAAAATGCTACAAATTCTAGCTCAAAAGATGCCTGCACCACTCGTGGTAACTACTCTGCCCTTTGAGTTTCCACTGCCTCTAGCCTACCCCTATGCTAGGCAGGTAGAGTAAAGGCTAGAACTAGAATTGGAACTTCATCTTGAAAGGACAACTTATCATTACATGTTGTCTCTTCAATACGAGTAGTTTGCATTCACTTCCTTATGAAAAGATGCAGAAATTAATAAGATTCAAGACACGACAAGGAAACTAACATGTACGCAAAATTCTAGAAGCAACGATAACAATAATTGACAATTACCACCTAATTACCGCAGTAGCTAAAGAAAAGACATATTTCAATGACCAAAATAATAGAAAATCAACCAAAAGCCTATGATACCAACTTTTTCATGACCCAAACCCAAAGGGCACATGACCAAAACTAGGGATTGAGAAAGCGTGACGCTTCCAAAACCCGTAGTAAGCCTTAAGAAAATTTTCACAATAAAATTTACGTTAAAATTTTTAACGAAAATCTAACAAAGTTTCCTCTGTACCGGGAATAACCCAAACCTATAAATCAATGAAATACACTTCCAAATAAAATTCCCCATCAACACTACTCCACAATACTCTAATAATCCACACCAAATCCACAATACAAGGTAGTATTGAAAAATACCAAATCTCAATACAAATTATACAAGTCAAACAACTAACTATTGTGGTATCTAAGATTTACATACACAATATTAGTATCATTTAAACCTACATAAAATGGATGGAGAAGAAGAAATCGAGTGCAAATGATGACTAGTATTGGTCTGACTGAGAGGTCCTGGAAAAAAATTGAGGCGAATCAGACCTTACCGAGTGAATCAATTTTATAAAATGCATGTTGGTTTTAAAATAGTTATTTAAAACCCTTTGTAAATAAGATAAATATTTAAAATCCTTTATTTTACTAAAATTTTAATTATATAAAATCCTTTCCGAAATTCACGAATCATTTTAATATGAAATTCTCAAACGAAATCATATAAATTAAATCCTTGGTGGAAAACATGGTAGAACCTAGACCATTGGCTCTAATAGCCTTTAGGCTCTCTTAAATCCAAATGACAGTTGTCCCAAGAGATCAAGCTCAATGGAGTTACAGCCATAGTCTAATCACTTATTCCATTATTGATGTTCCTAGAGATCAATCTCAATCGAGTTACTTCTCATGTCTGGCCCGAGAGAATAATGCTCCACCGAGGTAAATTCACATATTGCCCTAGAGCACAAACTCCACCTAGCCACAACCATAATACTGCCCGAGAGAACATGCTCAATCAAGCCAATCCACATTCTTTTCTCAGTCCCGAGATCTTAACCAGTGCGCACGTGGTCCTGGTGACACCCACCAAGTAGCACGTTCTACTATTTTTATCCAAATCAATTTATCATAAATAAAATAAAATAAATTCCACCAAATAATCTTTCATATTATTATTCATGATAATTGAATAAATAATCATACTTGTAATAAAATATATAGTCACAATTAAATTCATATCATCTACTTAAATATTATATTAACCACACAAAATTTTAATTTGAATGTTCTTAATAAACATTTCATAAAATTAACTCACAGGTGGAACGTGTCAACTGACGCTTTCTCGGCTATCTAAATGCAACAGCTCCTGCTCCAGAATTCTCTAAAATAAATAGTATTTATTTAAAACATATTTATGTACACAAATAAAATTCATAAAAATCTTTCAAAATATCGGAAAATTATAAAAATCATGGAATTTATAAAATGACCTTATAAATATCCTAACTATAGCTTTTGAGGCTAAATGAATTTATTTCTGACAATTAAATCCACTTAAATGGCAATTAATTAATTTCCACTACAAACTTTCCGAAATTTATTATTCAAAATCCGTGAGGAATTGGACTTCGGTCCAATCACAGAAATTGATCAACATAATTTATTATATTTTATAAAAATAATTCCATAATTTTCTGGACCGGTCCCAATTTCATTGTATATTTAGGTGGGAACCATCGTATCCTCACCGAAAAAACACAACACCTGGACAAACAATTTATACCAAAATGATCCTAATAATTAGTAGAATACAAAAGTAGCTTCAGACAACCCAAAATATTCACTAAAAAATTAAATATAAAAATAAACCAAAATTACCTAAAAATATTCGTCAAATATTCTACGGATGTAGATCAGATGCGTGGTCGATACCAATAGACTCCTGACAATGAGAGAAACGAAATGGAGTCAACCCTGTCACCTGAAACCCACCAGAACAGTAGAAAATTATAGAAGAAGGTCGACTGGTTTCTTACAATTTTGCACTATTTCGAGCCACTTCTTATAAAATGAACACTACCAAAATGAAGAGGAGGACGAGACAAGTCTACGATTCAAATTTGAGGTCGATCGAAGTTCGTTTGAGTGTTGAACAGAGGAAAAGAAAAATATAGGGACTAAACTAATAATTTTCCCTCAAAACACCGCTCTCCCTGTTGCTCTCTTCTGCAAACGCCATCCTTCCTATTTTAAAAAAAATGGACACCACGTGTCCATGACCTAGTGGTCCCTTTTTTTTTGAAAATAAATATCCTTCCTGTCTTCTCCTAAATTTTGTCTTTTCCATATTTGACTGTTTGACTTATATATATATACACACAAAATAATAACAAAAATATTTATACTAATATTAACAATATAATATTAATAAGAAGAATAGTAATAATAAGGATGATGATAATAAAATAAAATAATAATAAGAAATATCAATAATAATAATAATAACAAAAATTTTGGGTTATTACAGTTAAACAAAGATAAAGGTAAGGTTCCTACTGTTAGTGATAAGTCACAATAGCTTAAGACCCATTTCATAGGATTTACTCTTTCCCATGTCTCTCGAGAGTCCTTTAGTTAATTGGTTAGCCAAATTCTTACCATACTTAATATAGACAACTATAATTATCCTATCGGATATCATTTGTCTAACATACTTATGTCTTAATGCAATATGTCTAGACTTTCCATTGTAAATCTTGTTAAAGGCTCTAGACATAGTTGCTTAACTATCAAAATGGAAAGAGATCGTTGGCATAGGTTATGGCCACAATTTAATATCTAATAACATGTTTCAGAGCCATTCCGTCTCTTTACATGCTGCAGCTAAAGCTATAAACTCATATTCCATTGTGGAATGAGTTATAAATGTTTGTTTCTTAGATGCCCAAGATATAGCTCCTCTACCCAGTGTAAAGATCCAATAAAATGTGGATTTATTATCATTTATACTAGTTATCCAACTAGCATTTAAATAACCTTATGATACTGATGAAAAGCCATTATATGTTAAAGCTAAAGCTTTAGCCCTTTTAAGATAACAAAAAATTCTTGCAATAGCTTTCCAATGTTCAGTACTAGGATTATAAGTATATGTTGAAAGTTTACAAACTGCGAAAGCAATATTAGGTTGAGTGCAATGTATGGCATACATTAAACTACTAATAGCACTAGCATACGACAATTAACTAATAGACCTGCCTTCATTATCTGTTAACTTATTTGAAACATCAAATGGGGTATTAAATTCTTTAATTCCCAAATGATTAAATTTGAGAGAATTTTGTCAATTTAATGACTTTGGCTCAAAACAAATTTTCCATCATGTTACTTAAATTTGATCCCTAAAATTGTATCAACCTCTCCTAAATCTTTCATTTTAAACTATGATGTTAAAAATTTCTTAGTGTTATTTATTCTTTGCATATTAGTTCCTATAATTAGCATGTCATCAATATAAAGACATACTATTACTCCATAATCCTTTGTAAACTTAGAATAAACGCACCTATCTACTCCATTATGACAAAAACCATGTGATAAAATAACACTATCAAAATTTTCATGCCATTGTTTAGGAGCTTGCTTAAGTCTATATAAAGACTTAATTAATTTACAAACCTTCTTTTCATTTCCAAGAAGTATAATTGGTCTATATAAATTTCTTCATCAAGATCACCATTTAAAAATGTTGTTTTAACATCCATTTGATGAATCTAAAGCTTATATATTGAAGCTACTACAAACAAGACTCTTATAGATGTAATTCTTACAACTAGAGCATAGGTATCAAAATAATCAATACCGTCTTTTTGTCTAAATCCTTTAGCTACTAGTCTTGCTTTAAAAGTTTGTAATGAACCATCTGTATTATATTTTCTACGAAATACCCATTTACAACCAATTGGTTTAGTACTAGAAGGTAAATCAACTAACACCCATGTTTCATTTGAAAGAAGAGAATCCATTTCATCATTTACTGCTTCTTTTCAAAAAGCAAAATCTTTTAAAGCCATAGGTTCAGTGTATGTTTTAGGATCTTCTTCCAAATGTAAAACCATAAGTATCTTATTTAAAACTTCATTTCTACTTCCTTCAACTAAAAACACTATTGTTTGAGAATATATAAAATCTGAACCGAAATTCTTTTCTTTTTACATTCTTTTACTTCTCTTAGGTTCACTGGGAGGTAAACTTTCAGTTCATTTCCCAGTTGGTTGCTGATTTAAATTCATAGAATTATCAATTATTATTAGAGGTAAACCAACTTCATCCGTTTGAGGATTAATATTTAAATCTCAAAGAAACTTTGTTTCCTTGAATTCTACATCTCTAGATTCCATAATTATATTAGAATCTAAATCTAAAAGCCTATAAGCTTTTGAATTTTCAGCATGTCCTACGAAAACACTCTTAACAGCTTTTGGACCTAACTTGGTTCTTTTGGGGTTTCGGAACTCTATAATAAGCTATAAAGCCCCATACCCTTAAATAATCTAAATTTGGTTGTCTACCTTTCCATGTTTCATAAGGAGACATCTTAGTTTTCTTTGATGGAATCCGGTTATGTACACGGCGTGCCATTAATAAAGCTTCTCCCCACAAATTTATAGGTAATTTAGAATGTAAAAGCATGACACTAATCATATCCACTAAAGTTTTATTTTTACGTTCAGCCAAACCATTTTGTTGTGGGGGTGTAGGGAGTACTAGTCTGATGAATTAATCCATTTTCTTCACAAAAATAAGAAAATTCGTATGGAAAATATTCACCACCTCGGCTACTTCGTAGGATTTTAATTTTCTTTCCCAATTGATTTTCAACTAGTGCTTTATAACACTTGAACATATCAAAAGCTTCATCTTTTGTTTCCATTAAATATACTTATGTAAATCTTGAACGATCATCTATAAAAGTAATAAAATATTTATTGCCTCCTTTAGGTAAATGACCATTAATTCACATATATCAAAATGAACAAGTTCAAATAATTTTGTAATCCTCTCATTTTTTGGAAAATGTTTCTTGACCATTTTTGCTTATAAGCAGATTTCACATTTTTCAGGTTTATTGTTGTCACATGTTATCAATTTATGCTTAGACATAAAATTAATTGATCGAAAATTAACATGTGATAAATGAGCATGCCACAAATTTAAAGAAGACTCAGACATATAAACAAAAATAACAACTTTATTAATACTTAATTTGAACATGCCATCAGAAGAATATCCTTGTCCAACAAATACACCATTTTTAGAAAGAATTATTTTTTTTGCTTCTAAAACAACCTTCAATCCTTTCTTGCACAATAAACATGCAGAAACAAGGTTCTTTCTAACATCAGGAACATGGAAGACATTCATTAACATCAATTTTCTCCCATATGTAAATTGTAATTCAACAGTCCCTTTGCCAAGCACCTTTGTTGTATCATTGTTCCCCATCAAGACCTTTTCATCACTTAAAATAGCTTTATAATTCTTAAATAAATTTTTGTCATTACAAATATGAATTGTAGCACCAAAATCATACCACCAATCTGTTGTTTTGTTCATCATTGTCATGTTGCATTCTGTTATCATACTGATATTTAAACCAGCAACCATGACAATAATTTATGCAGGACTTGGTGGTTTTTCAACAACATTAGCCTTCTTGCTGCTAGCATTTTCTTCCATCTTTAATTTCTTATAGAACCTACATTCTTTCTTAAAATGACCCTTTTTACTACATAAAAAACATGACTTGTTTTTCTTATTTTTGGCAGAATTTTCTTTTGATATTTCAGCATGCTTTCTCTTAAAACCATATTTATTTCATGGTTTTCCAGATTTCTTAGTGCTAGACTCAATGTTATTCACTTTAGAACCAGATTGTAAAGCAAACTTATTTTCATGAAAATGTGTTCCTTTTTCAATCCTAATATGCTTTACAAGTTTATCTATAGTGAAATCTTCAAAAGTGTGTAAAAGCAAGCTTTTTCCTATAATCATTCCAAGTGGTGGGCAATTTTGTAATTACTGCTAAGATTGCAAAATCAATATCCCTCCCTAAAATATATATAGAGATTTTTATAGACTAATGAAGAGACATGTCCATTTGTGTTTATGAAAAGAATGTTTTAATTTTGCAGTTTAATTTAAGAAGGAAACTGCCTTTAAAAAAAATTATGTAGAGAAACTAAAAAAATTATAATAATAATAAAAATATAGACTTTACACACAACCCAATTCCCAAGTGCCAATCTTTGATGAATATATATTTAATATAAGCCTTTTGTAGGCCCATGGAGCTCTTGTGATAGTCTACAAGAATTAGTATTATAAACACTTAAAAGTTTCTCTTTAAAAGTAATGTGGGATACATGGGATACTTGTCTCTTCTTGTCACATTACTAACTATTCCAACAAAATCCACTACTGACAACTTCTTCCTCATCATCCCAGGAGTCTGTAGACGCCAGCCTCGCATCCGATCTCCGTCGGTAAATTATTCTTGAATTTTTCGGTAATTTTCTTTTACTTTTCGATCTCTTTATTCTATGTATATTTGGGGTATTTGAGGCTATAGGTGTGTTGTATTAATTTTTGGGAACACATTGGTATGTTCGTTTTGGTTGGGTGTTGTAATTCCAGTGAGAAATCCAGCAGGTCCACCCGAATTCTGGCGATGAACAGTAACCAACTCAAAAAATTCTAAAATTATTTTTAATAAATAATATTAATTACGGTGATCAATTTTTGTGATTGAAGTTGGGTCCAATTTCTTATGGATTTTACGGTGATCAATTTTTGTGATTGAAGTTGGGTCCAATTTCTTATGGATTTTGAGATAAAATTTTCATAATGATTATGGTGGAAATCATTTATTTCCATATAAATTAGTTTAATTTGTTAGAAATATTCTTAAACCTCAGAAATTAATCATTTATAGTGTTCATAAGATTATTTTGATAATTCCTTGATTTTCATAATTTTTCTAAAATTTTTAAGAGTTTATTTAAAACAATTTATTAAATAAATAATCATTTCTTTAGAGAGTTTGAAAGTAGGAGGTGCAGAGCATAGGCAGCTGAGGACGCGTCAGCAAGCATGCTCCACCTATGGGTTAATTTTATAAAATGTCTATTGAAACTATTTATAAACAAGAATTTTTATGCGATAAATATAAGGTTAAAGTTGAATACATAAATTTATTTTATGATTATGAATTTTACTCGCGTGCATGATTTTTTTATTTTTTTATTGTTAAGAATTTCGTGAAGATGCTTTAGTTTGGTTTCATTTTATTTTATTTTATTTTATTTCATATATGATACGTAATATAACTGTTTGGAGAAAATGGTAGAACATGCAATCTAGTGGGTGTCACCTGGACTGTGTGCGCACCATCGTTGATTTATGAGTTGACCACTGATTGATTGTGAGCCTTGGTTAGTGAGACTCTCTGGGCAAGCTTATTGATTTTGACCTTGATTGAGTGAGACTCTCTAGACAGATTTATGATTGAGCTCTGGTTGAGTAAGACTCTTTGGGCAGGTATATGGTGATTTGTTAGTTTGACCCTGGTCGAGCTTACTCTCTGGGCGTATGTAAATAATTGAAGTAAGACAACAACTGCGGTTTGACCCTGATTGAGTTTGCTCTCTGGGACTGGTAGTTATTTAGATTTAAGAGAGACTAGTAAAATTGAGGTTTAGGATTCTACCATCATATCCATTAAAGGTTTTATTTTATTATAAAACATTATTTTTGTATAAGCTATTTTTTATTAAAGAAATTTATATATTCTGGAAAGGTAATTTTTTTTATAAAAAATGATTTTAGTAAAATAAAAGATTTTTGAATATTTATGTATTTAATGAATTTAAAGGTTTAAAATATTTATTTTAAAACCAACATATATTTTATAATATTAATTCACTCAGTAAGGTCTAATTCTCCTCAATTTTATTTTTCTCAGGACCTCACAGACAATCTATCACTTGTCATCGTGTGCGTCAGGTTTCTTTTCCTCCGGCTATATTATGTAGGTTTATTTGATATATGTATTATGTACTTGAATTCTATACACAGCAGTAGTAGATAGTTTTGTATAACTTGAAATTGTGATTTAATATTTTTAAGAATTTATGTGTGTATTGTAGTGGTTTGATGTTGAGTGTTGTGTTGTGGTTGTGGAAGTGATCGAAAATAAATATTTATTGGGGGTGTTATTTCTTTTCTACAGATTTTAGTTTTATCTCACTAGAAAGAAAACTCAGCCGGATTTTCATTAAAATTTAAAATTGATTAATTCTATTGTGAAAAATCTCTAAGGCTTACTACGGGTATTGGAAGTTTTATGCTTTCATATTCCCTAGTGTCGGTCATATACCCTTTGAGGTTTGGGTCATGACAAAAATAATATTTATGTTTTAAAAAATTTAATTCAATCAATAAAAATTAATTTTAATAAATATAAAAGAATATAATAAGAGTGAGAAAAAAAATGTAAAAATGAAGTATAATGTAAAAGGAAAATATTTAAGTCAATGTAGTGTTTAAAATTTGCTATGTAAGCATTTAAACCTATTAAATCTGTTAAAAATAAAATTTTGATGTGCTGAGATACTTAATTTAAAAAAAATTCAAATATTAAAGTAGAAAAATTGAAAATTTTGAGAAAATATTTATTTAATTTTTCCTAACATGAACAATTATTTGGAGGGCGTCTAAAGTTGCTTTTTTTTTCACTATTTTTTGCTAAGTATTTATTTTTTCTAATTTAATGATGAGTCTGTTCTGTTTTTATTATTTAAAGCACCATGGTTGCAAAATTTTTTTATAAAGCCCTAGCAATGTCAATTGTAGAAATAACATTTACTTTATGTAACAACGTAATATTTGTCATATATTAAATTTTTATAAAATTATTTTTAAAAATGTGTTTCAACTACTATTTAAATTAATGGGATTATACCATAGAAAGTCCTAAAAATTATTCAATTTTTACAATTCGGTCTTAGAAAATTTTCTTTTTCAATTGAATCTTATATGTTTAATTTTTTTTTCCATTAGTTTTATTCTATTAAAATAAACAGAATTAGCTTGTTGTTAAAAAAAAAAAACAGAATTAGCTTGCATTTCTATTTATCCTATCAAATATTGACACATCTATAGCTTAATCATATTCTTTTTTTTTTAACCACTTAATATATTTCATAGATTAGAAAAAGATAACACCATATACAAGCTCATCTAGAAAGAAAAGACCAACATACCAAACCATCAAACTTGGCCAAATATATAGGCCCAATACAACATTTATTAGCTTGGGTGAGGAAACCCTAAAATGCTAAAAAGAAGAGAGGTTGAAGCTGCTCATAGGGAATGTGGAGTCTGCTTGAAGATGAGAGATCTACCTCCAGTCTTGTGAAAGCTTGCTAATCCATGGGTAGAACTTTAGTGTTGGAAACATAATAAGAGTAGCTGGTGGTGTTACCAATTCTTTAGTCACAACCCAAAGAGACTGGATCTTTGAAGACGGCGTTCTTGACAGTACCAGTGAAGAAACTGCAGATCTCCTCATTGTGCTCGTTATGGAGAACTTGAACCAACTCCCCAAAATCACTACAACTTTACACAAGTTGCACAATAATATCAAGATCACAAAAAGGACCATATCCATGTATATATCAAGATAAATAAAGCTAAGAGATTAAATATTAAACATAGATATGATTATTAATACACTGAAACATAAAAAATTAAACAAATTTGAGTGTTTTTTTCTAAGAATTGGCCAAAACCACCTTAAAAAAAACCCTATGACAGAAACCAGAGATAGAGGAGCTATGAACACAGAGACAGAGGAGCAAAAGAAAATCCTTTCAACTAGATTTGATAGCTTAATCACATTCCTATCTTCTCTTCTTTCATAATTAATTTACAAAACCTATCACTACATAGCCACTATTAGCCAAAGCCCATACACCACCACCATTATCATACCCCTACAAACACCAAAATTTTTATTCCAGCTATAGCAGTAAAATCTATTTTTTTTATCAGATGTTCCTAATATTTGGTAGCTATAAAAATTTTAACTATTTTGAAATTGAGACTAATAAATCCATAAAAGGAGTAAAACTTTTCCAACATCTTTTTCCTCCAACGACATCTTTTATGATTCTTTCATCACTATACAAAAAATAAGAGGAAAATTATAACCTATTTTCCTAATTATAGTTCTGTTTTCCTAATTCAAGAAACTAATGTTTATATTAATAATGGCAGTGAAAGGAAACTTGAAAATAGGGATTAAACTACGTTTTTGTAATTTTAGATTATTTAATTTTATTAAAATAGAAGAATTAAACTGTATTTTTTTATAAAATAGAGGAATTAAAATGTATATTTTTATAAAAGAGAGGGACCTAAGTATTTTAATATAAGACATTAGGTTAAATTTTAAAGCAAAAATATAATTTGCTCAAAATTTCATCTGTTACCAAATTTTTATTTTATTCCTAAACTTATCACACTACTAGTTGTTAATTCAATTCCTAAACTTCTAACACTACTAGTGGAGGTCCTCATTAGAGAGCTATGTGGCAATCTATGTGGCTAAGTAGATGTGAATAGGTCGGTGACATGTTAAAATTGAATGCAAAAAATAAACATTTTAGCAAATCTCGTGAAATTTGATAGTATAGAACTAAAAGTATTACCTTTTTTATTTATAGGACTCAATCTTTTTTTTTAAATATCTTTATAACATAATTATATATATATAAAAAAAAAAAAAAAACTTATAGAACTTGGTATCATTTTTGCTTAAATCAGTCTTAGCTTAATTTCTATGATTGGGTCAAATGTTAATTTTGCTTCTGGCTCTATCACCAAGAATGTAGCATTTCAAAAGTAATTTCCAAATGCACATGCTGAAGTAGCACATTTCCAGATTTATTCAAAAATATAAATTATTCAATATGTATAAAGCATTAATTGAAAAATAAACATCAGTAATCACTTCCTATTTGGGTGAGTTAGAGTTTTCAAACTTTATAGCCACATTAATATTTATATAAGTAATAAAAATAAACCTATTGATATAGCCAGTGATGATTTTGATATTTTATTGAAGTAATATAAATATGAAATAATAGCACTGATAGTTTTATAAATTATATCATTTTTTTAGTTCAGTTCTATAATATTTTTTTACATTCAAATTCTATAAGATTTAAAAAGATTTATGTTAGTACTATCCATTAATCAAAATAGTTTTTCGTTAGTTAATCCTTAAAATCAAACTTTTGTTTTACATTTTTAGTTCTAAGACTATAAAAAAATATATTATTTTTATATTTTAAATAAATAATAATTTTATTTTTATTTTTGACTTCTTTTATTATTTAACTTTTATAATAACTATATAGCTCACTAAACTAATTTTTAAAAGTAAGGATAAAAATTATATTTTTCTTGAATTATTAGTTATATAGGCAATGATAAATAAAAGTAATTACATATTCTTATTTATTTTTAAATATATAATTTCAATTAATATATCATACATAAAAAAATATTTTTATAAGGACATCAATATTATAATTTTTATTAAATTTAAAAAAAATTAAAGTCAATTAAATTTCAATTATACATATTATTTTTTAAAATATTTCTTTAAATTAGACTATTTTATAATAAATATTTGAACAATAAAATAAGTTAACATATTTTTATTATAATTTTAATTGTTATAATAAAATATAATTAATTTAAGATAAAATATTACAAATTTTTATTTTATCTTAAATCAATTATATTTTATAATAAAAAATAAAATTATTAATTAAAATATATTATTTTTTCAAATATTTTCTGTAAACTAGTCTAATTAAAAAAAATCTTTAAAAATTATCTAATTAAGATACAATTGAGTTTAAAATTTATTTAAAATATAACATAAATTATAATATTGATAAAAGTAATTGGCTTTATCCCAACATAAAAAATATCTATTCATTTAAGAAATATTAATTAAAATTTATATTTAAAAATAAGTAAAAATGCTTAATTACTTTCTTTTATCATTGTTAATAAAAATAATAATTTAAGAAATATTTTTAATTTTAAATTCACTTAAAATTATGTAAGTGAGTTATATAGTTATTATAAAAGTTAAATAATGAAATAAATTGTAAATAAATAAATAAAAATATTATCTATTTAGAATATCAAAAATGACATTTTTTATAGTTGAGGGTCGACTAATGAAAAATTACTTTAACTAATGGATAGGACTAACAAATTTTTTTTTAAACTTATAGAACTTGATTGTAAAAAATATTTCATATAGGACTTAATTAAAAAATGATATAATTTATAGGACTACCATTGTTGTTATCCTATAAATATTTAAATTTGATATTTTAATATTAACCCTTAGTTAAGCTTTTTTTAATTAATTTAATATTTAGACAAATTTAAATTTGATATTTTGATATTAACCCCCAGTTAAGCTTTTTTTAAAAAAAAAATTAATTTAATAGTTAGATAAATCTATTTAGACTTAGTATATTCATAATCCCTTAAAATTAAAATATTTTATCAATTAACCTCTTGAACTTTCAAATGGCTATTTAAATACTTTAATTTGATAAAAATATAATTTATAAATATAAATATTTAAATAATTTTATTTAATTTATAAAATTATTATTTAAACAGTTTTAAAAGTGTTAAAAATTGTTAAAAAAAATTATTTTAATGAATTAAAATTAGAGCACAGCTTATCCTTGAGAGAAAAAAAAAAAATTGCAACCCTATATCCAAAAAAGTTTTGTTGCTTCAGTAGCAAAATTCCAAGTTTAACACAATCTATCTTTGTTCTTTTTGTTTTAGCTTATTATTGGTCCATGCTAGGAGTGTAACGTAGTTGGATTTTGAGAAGCTGGAGTTCGGCTTTGCCAAATTTTATTTCCTACTCCCTAGCTCAATCTCGGTGCAGAATCAACTTTTTTTTTTTTTGTCAATATAGAAATTATATGATCTAAATTTCAACAGAATACATAACAATGATAATCATTTTCTTTTAAATTGATGACAATAAAAATCAAACTATATACCTCAGCATGCCCTAAAAGAAGATTTACCAGTGAACTGCTTCTTTACTGATAATCAGCTTATTAATTAGGAAAAAAGTCGAGCTTGAGTTGTGCTTGATAAAAGGCACAAAAAGAAAAAGCTTTTTTGATCAATGAAAGCTCCGTTTACCCTTGAAATTGTAGTAAACCACTTCCCAAACATAACAATGACACAAAATTTTAGTTTATATCTCAATAATCCATTCCAAAAACAAAAAATTCATTCCAAATGTGTACATCAACTGCATTATGATTTACAAATAAATTGGATTATAATTTACAAATAATAAATCAATTAGACTGAAAAAGAATTAAAAGGAACTAAAATAATAATAAATTCAAATAAATTTTTTTTGAGTCGAGTTCCGAGCGAATCGTGAACCGCTTGACTCGATTACACCCGTACTCTATGTCCTCCTTGCCTTCTTTTTCTTTATTTCCCTCCCATTTTACCAATTTTGTTGCCTCGGCAGACCCACCTTAACCAATCTCTCAACCTATTTATAATGAAGATGATGATGATAAGTTGCATACTTTCTTTGAATTATCATATTTTAAACTGAAATACTTCATTCAACATTTAAAATAATAATAAGTGATAATAACTTTTTTATTCCAATAAGTTAAGTGGTTTTCACAAATTAGTTCTAAAAGAAATTTCCTTCACAATTGAGTATTTAAAATTTTTAAAATTCTCACCATTAGTCTTCGTCTGTTAATTTGGATAAAAATTGCTTACATGGAGCAGTAGACCCCACTTAACTTCATGCTTCACCTGCCACATAAACACACCCAATCCACTTGGCAACCACATCATCATCATCATCTTTTTCTTCTTCTTCTTCTTCCATAATGACGATTCTTTCAAGGGTGAATTCCTAGGAAAAAATGATATGTCCTCTTATGGATTGTTCTTTTGAGATGGAGTAGATGTTAAATCACCATTGTTGATCTTTGAAATAGGCCATAGAAATGAATCCATGGCAATAGAACTAGAAGGACTAGTATTAAAGAACCTAGACCCATCTATTGTTTCCAACCATCATCCTTCTAACAATAATTTATCCATGTAGTCAAAGTCCATAGCTAGATCAACATGAGCACCAAGCATGGGACCGGGTGATAAAAAACCCTCTTCTATGAAGATCTATCCTCAAAATTCCTACTTAGAAAATCTATGGTCTACTGCTGAATTACAAAAATCTTAACTTCAAAAAAAATAATCTAGTTCCACTGAAAGTCTAGTCTTCACCAATACGTAAGATTCCTAATTTTACCAAGAATAAAGAAAAATACCCAAATCCATCTTCACCAATATGTAACATGCTCTCATTAATTTAGAAAAAAAAAAAGAAAAAGACTCATTATAATTTAAAACTAATCCCATCAATAACCCAAAAGAAAACACAAATGAAAGCAGCAAAGCATATAATAGCTGACTATGTAAAAAGTCTTAAAGATACCCTTTTAAACTATAACATTCTTTCGGGTTGAGCAATCAAAAATATACTTGTTTGGTTGTCTGTGTTGTAGGAGCATGAGCAATGAACAAAAAATGACAATTTCATAAAAGGACAGGCAGCCCTTTTTTATAAACATGTTGTCTCTCTTCCCTTGACAAATTGAATCAGCTCCATAAGAAATAAAAGGAAGAAACTTTGGCTAAATCTTTATTTTCTCATAATAATTATCTACACCTCAAGTTGGAGGCTTTTTTTATTTGTTTTCATTTTTTGACAGTTTGTGATTCTACCATGTTGTGATTTTCCCTTTTTTTCCTTCACGTAAAAGTATTAATTTTTATTTTTTTCCTTCACATGGAGTAGAGTTTGGTCCCTTTGTGCTTGTGTTTCTGAAAGAAATTTACTATGGAGGAAGAGAAATTGATGGTGATGAAAGAATAGAAGCCTTCTAAGATTAAACCCAAACCCAAGAGTTTTCAGATTGGGGCTAAAATGGTGACCGGTTTAGCTTCAGTTATTGAAGATGAAGTATGAAGCATGAAATTTAGGAGAATGGTGTGGAGAAGGATTCGGAGTGGGAGTCATTATGGAAGAAAAAGAACAAGATGATGATGATGATGTTGTTGTTGATGATGATGATGTGATGTGGCTACTAAGTGGATTAGGTGTGTTTATGTGGCAGGTGAAGCATGAAGTTAAGTGGGGTCTATTGCTCCATGTAAGCAATTTTCATCCAAGTTAACAAACGAGTACTAACAGTGAGAATTTTTAAAATTTTAAAAATATTAAGGACTTGATTGTAAAGAAAATTTTTTTAGGACTAATTTATGAAAACCACTTAACTTATAGCACTAAAAAAGCCATTATCCCTCATAATAATAATATGAAATATATGTATATTATTTATTTCAAAATGAAATGTTGATGATTATGAAAAATGATGATAGTTTGATTTTTCAATTATATATGGTTTGAAGTTGGTATTGGACCTTTAATGTTTTTCCAATAAGATATATGTTCAGTTGGTTGGTTAGAGCAGCAAAAAAATTCAAAAGAATTATTAAAAGTAAGGGTCACTCATCTGAGATTGGCAGATGCATTATATTTCTTTGGAATTATATTTTAGCTTATTATTGGTCCATGTTAGGAGTGTAACCAAGCCAGATTTAATTTCCTACTGTCCAGCTCGAGCTCAGCTCGTATAATATTTAATAAACTCGAGCTCGGTTCAGAATCAACTCTTTTTTTTTATTAATAAAGAGGTCATATAACCTAAGTTTTAATACACTACACAATATGGGACAACCCTCCCCTTTTAAATTGATGATAGTAGGAATCGAACCTTGTAACTCTGGATGCCCTTAGAGAAGAGTTACCACTTAACTACCCTCTCACTAGCAATCAGCTCATTAATTAGCTAAAGGAGTCAAGCTCGAACTAGGCTCAATAAAAGACCCAAAAAGAAAAAGCTTTTTTGATTGCTGAAAGCTCCTTTTACCATTGAAATTGCAGTAAAACATTTATCGAATGTAACAACACAAAATTTATATTTATATCTCAATAATCCAATCTAAATGTGTAAATTAATTGAATTATGATTCAAAATAAATTGCAATATAATTTCCAAATAATAAATCAAATAGATTGAAAAGGAATTAAATTGAGCTGGAAAAATACATTTGTACGAATTTTTTTTGAATTAAGCTTCAAGTGAATTGCGAATCGCTCGGCTCGATTACACCCGTACTCAATGCCATCCTTGCCTTCTTTTTTTTATTTCCCTCCCATTTTACCTATTTGATTCTCTTAGTAGACACACCTTAACCAATCTATCAACCTATTTATAATAGGGATAAGGTTCATTTAAGCCTCCATGTTTAACTCGAGGCTCAGATATGCCCCCAATGTGGCTAAGTTAAGTTAGGGTTTAATTAAAAATAGCTTTCTCAACCCCTTCATGACATGTTGAACAAATGGATTTGATCTCCCTTACCTTCAAAGGATGACATGGCAATGCACATTGGTTTACCAAATTTCCCATTTTATTGACCTAATTTTTTTGTTCATTTAAGTTTTTCCCTCATCTTTTTATTGTTGTATTCCATCCTCTATTCCCACTTCCTTAGAGATTATTTAGTATAGACCTAACATTTGGTCAGAGTAAGCTTATATTCTGCTCTACCTGAACAAAAAATGGCATTATCTTCCTTATAAAATGGTAGATCGAGGCGAAGTAATATGAAGATTGATTATGAGGGACCTGCACAGTACTGTAGATGTCAACTTAAAGTGCTCAGAAGTACTTCTTGGACTAATGATAATCCTAGGCTATGGGTAGAGTTTAGAAGATTAAGGAAGTTAAGAATTCAATAATGTCAAAGATATAAATGAAAAAGATGATTATTGCATACTCTGTAGCTATATTATCCTGGGGTCTGTTCTTGTTCTAGTTTTTGATAGTTTAGTGTTGTATATGTTTATGTCCATCCATAAATTGGATGAGCAACTTATGTATGGGAATTTTTAGTGATAATGACGTCATTCTTTTAGCTTGAGTTATATTATGTGTTGATAATTTCAATGATGGCCTTGGTAATTTCAATATAAATTCATATTTGAAACATACAGTAACATACATATTTGAAATACAAAAACATAATAACATGCACAAAAACCATATTTGCAAATGTTGTCATATAACCCAAAATATATATAGATGTTACATAACCCAAAAAGCTTCAAGTCCTAAAAAGCAGCCATTAAATTATTCAAATCATGCCAAATATAACCTAGAAAACACCACCTTACATAATTTAACAAAAAAAAAACATGTAACCTTTGTAAACATGTGGCTATAAAATGTTTTTGTGACTTCATTTCTATAGATCATATATAAAATTAAGGGCATCTTTCTTCAAACTCATCATCTATGACGATTTTGCTCTTTTCTGTTGTCTACCAATTCGATGTTGAACCTCTGCTTCTAATTGCCCTCTTGTGATTGCTGGACCTCCTTGCTATCTCAAACTTAGAGGTTGATAAAGAAGATTAGTTACACATTTGAATTGTGATCCATCTCTTTTAAACTGAACATTCCTTGAAGCAATCACTGTAGATGCATCTTTTTTTCTCATCAACTCTCTTTCATTGGGTATAGGAAACCTCACATTTGCATCAACATTATAGGTGGCTCTTTGATGTTTACACCTGGTGAAATAACTCTTTCTGATTTTTATCCAGGCTGTTAAATTAAAATAAGTCTCAGAAATGTGAATTGTATGTAGATAACTAAAATTTAAATGGACATCTAAGGCAAAAGAACACTCACATTATATGTTGAAGCGCATGTTGTTTCATTAGTATAAACACCATAACCACAAACATTTTACCTTGGCATCCTCACACAAGTACCTCCTAAAGTAGTTGTTGTCTCTTCATGAAAAATTCTTTTACCCTTATGCCTCATAACATTAACTTGAGCACCAGCTTGAGTTACAGGTTGAGTTAAACCACCAGTAGCTGGAGTTAAACCACCACCACCTTGAGTTAAACCAACATCATATTTAGTTGCCTAACAAAACAAGAGGACCCATTATACATTTAGAAGCATGCATAACACATTATTATCAATTATTGGAAATTTAAGGTATAATGGCAAACTTGATTTCCCTTGTTTTGATGGGTTTTTCTATTTGCCCCTCTTTATGACATATATTATAAAATTGCTTCATTACTTTCTTTGGCAGCTTGCCATCTTTTTATACAGTGTTTTTGGATTTATTAGAACCCCTATTTGTCAATGATACCACATGCTATTGGCAATATCTGATCATTACCATCTAAACTAATTGTACTCAACATTTGTCTTTTACATACAACCTTTAAGAAGTAGCCATTAAGGCTAATAGGTGGCCTACACTCATATTTCTACCTATTTTTTAGTGTTTCAAAACATACAAACATTCTTCTAAATACCCTTCTACCCATTTTTAATGATTCCTTGTAGAGACTATCTATGCTTTCATACCAAGATTGTTGCTTTTTAGAGTTGTAGCATATGCTTTTAATTATTAAAATTGCACCCTACAACTGCCATCCAATTCTTTCATGATCATCCTTTTAACTCTCTTGCACTTCTGAAAACTGACATTTATTTTCAAAATTTTTTTAACCTCTTTCATCATATCCTTAACCTTGAATGCTACATGGTTATATATTCTTGACTTGAAATAACTTGCAAGAAACTTTGCATTTGTACTTGGGATTGTGAAGTGTTTAAAGCAAGCATGTTCAGCCTTCAATGTCTTAATGGCTAAAGCAGGATTCTTACCATCCTTTGAAATTCTTAACATAAATTGATAGCCAGACTTATTTTGACATTTTGCCACAATTCTTTATGGTTTAATAGGATTTAGCTTTAATTTGTACATAAAAAATAAAATATACTTTGTAATTGCAGCTCTAACTTCTCCCGTATTGGCAAAAGTCATTCCAAACATGAAATGGCCTTAACCTTCAGACCCATTATACCTCACCTTCTCTGAGGGTGGTGCTATATTTCTGAAATTATTGTCTAACTCATCAGATGACCCTTCATTCTGGTTATCATCTTATTGTTATCCTTCATCATTACTTTCACTAATGTATCCCTAAGGACACACATAGTTGGAAGTAGCTAGTTCAAGTGTAGTTGCAAATGCATTAGCACCCACTATATAACCTTGACCACTCTCCACATTAACAAAACACTGAGTGTAATATCAATATTTTGACCCTCTAAGAATTCAGATGGACCTGTAGGTATAGGTGTAGGTGCATATGCATCAGGACATATTGTTTTATCATTAACTGTAGATTCAGTATTCAGGTGTACCTCTACATCTTCATTATTAATATCATCCCCATGTTCAGTTCCACCAATTTATTCTTTTGTTACTTCGTCATCTCTAGTTGTAAAATATTCAAGCTCTATTTTAGGTGCAAATATTGT
>CATIWM010036190.1:0-11763 GCA_949671775.1 Mallotus repandus | reverse complement strand
AAGAATTTCTATTCTAACACTCATCAAACTCTCACAAGAGTTTATCAAATACAAGAATGAATTAAAGAGAATTTTGAGCTTTAATTGAATGCTTGAGAATGTATAAATGAAAAATAAGTTTCTTAACCTCTAAATGATCTTTAGAGGTTGTATTTATAGTTAAGTAATTCAATTATAGCTGTTGGAAACAATAATTTTGTTTCCAATAAATTCAAACTTCATTTGGATGAAATTTTGACTTTTAGCCTGCAAAAACACTGGTCCCGGTCGTGATCACATTGATACCAGTCGGGATATTCAAAAATATATCCATTATAGCTGTTATATACTTATCTCGGTGATGACTGCATTGATCCCAGTCAAGATCACACTGGTCTTGGTCGGGACATTGGCTCAGGATATGTTCTGGAAGATTTCTTCAATTTAGTGCAATTTTGGTTCCGGTCGGGATCATGACTTTTTGACATTGAAGACAATCGAATCAGCCTTAGATTTCTTCATAAAAGTTTTATTTATTTGTCTTAGCTTTATATGGCATTTTGAATCACTTTAATTGGACATATTTAGCTCAAGATATTGTTGAAATACTAAGAGCTGCTCATATTGAAATGAAAACTACATATGCTAATTTTAACTAATGATTTTCAGACCCAAATGAATTCATATTTTGACAAGTAAGATCAATTTGGAAAGCTTGTGATGTCTACTTCAAATGTTAAGAGGACAATTATCTCATTATAAGAGTCTAAGACTTCCAAAATCTTCCTGGAATCCTGAAGGTTGATTTAGTCCAAAAGCACGCTTAGCTTCATTTTGATTTCCATTATAGTCCTAGCTTATACACACTTAAACAAACATGTTAACTGCTCAAAATGATTTATTAAGATCAAAATCAAGATTGATTATTGCTAAGGTCAACAGACCACAACAACATACAAACTTTCTCCATGTGCTTTAAACTTTCAACAACAAACAAAGAATTCAACCAATCAGCAAACGAGTCCATATAGGCATTAATAACATCAATCCTAGCTTCATGCCAACAATCCACAGCATACGAGCAGTCCAAAAAAATATGCAAGTTATGATCACAAATCTCTCCGCAAATAACACAACTATTATTAACATGAATACCTTTCATACTTAGACGCTCCCTAGTGGGAAGAAAATCGCAACAAGCTTTCCATATAAACAACTTGACCTTTGGCATCAGATTCAGACTCCAAACCCGAAACCACAACAAACTTCCTCCATCCAAAATCACATTTAAATGACGCTTCACCTCCAATCGATATCTCGAACGCACAGTATAAATGCCTTTGCGATCATAATGCCATAAGATTTTATTCTCCCCATCACTACTTCCTATAGGTATTGTAAGAATAAAATTAACATCCTCAACTCCAAAAACTTCATTAAGAAATTCAACGTCCCACTCCTTACAGCCCGGAATAAAGAACTCATTAACACACAACTCCTCTAGACCCTGCACAGGATTAGTCACAGGTCTGAACCTATTTCCATTAGGAATCCAAGGTTGAGTCCAAACATTAATACCACAATCGTCCCCTACACGCCACCTACAACCCTCTTCAAGAACTGGTTTAGCATTCCAAATACTCCTCCAAACTAGGCTTGGGTTTGAACCCATAGCAGCCATCCAAATATCCCCATGCGGATAATATTTTGCTTTGAGAATTCTACTAGCTAGAGCATGTGGATTAATTACCAAATTCCAGACTTGCTTACCAATTAAAGCCACATTAAAAGAGGATAAATGTCTAAAACCCAAACTACTTTCATCCTTCCTCAAAATATATTATTATAACAGACTTAACCCTAATTTAATATGAATATAATTTTTTTTATTAAAATAGAGGTTATATAATTTAAATGTAATTTTTTTTAATTAGTAAGAAAGTCATGTGATGGATTGAATAATAAGGTGTAATTTTTTCTTTTTAAATGAAATAAAAATAAATTTTATAAATTGATCAGGCCAAAATTTAATTTCTACACTTCGTAATACCTTTGAAAAAAAGTGGTCATGTACTTATTTTTTCACTAGTCCCGGATACAAAATTTTAGATTTATAAGTTATTAGCAAACACGGTTACTAACTAATATCCACATTATGTCATTGACAATAATATTGTTATGGATCGAATCTGGAACCTTAAGATCTCAAAGCCTCACGCTAAACCCTCCTTTAGAACCATTTTCATGTCAGACCTCACCCAACTGTATATAATCTAACGCCCAATTACCCGAAAGGCTGCATTCCCTTGCTTCAATAACCGAAGCTTGAAACTGGCTATTATTGCAATATTCGAACAACATCACCACTGGAATTGTACAAGTGTTCAGCAATCCGTGGCTGCTTCTGTTAAGATCAGCCTTGATGATAGTGCCATCAAAATTAAGTTTCAAAACCGCATTCGGTTAACACACACGGCACACCACCTAGAGCCGGAACTGACATAATCAGAGCTGATTACAAAATAATTGTCTTCTGTTCTATTCTTTTCTTTTCTTTTTCTTCAATTATAAGTAATTGAAATTTATGAGACAACGACTTATTTAATTTGATCTAAATAAATTACGCTAATGATAAAAAAAATTTATTATCAACATTATATTTGGACTGCAAATTTGGAATATAATAAAAATAAAATATTAGATGAATATAAATATATTGTTATTTTTTACTTACTCTTTATTTTGAAAAAAAATGTTAAATAAATAAATTTTCTTTTTTTTTCTTTCTTCCCCTGTCAAAACAAGAAAAATGTTATATAAAAAAAATTTCATTTGTTTTTTTATCCAAACAAAATATACTTCACTTGTGATTAATTCTACGATTGGTCCAATTCTTTTATTCTCTCGTGTTTAGCTGACTTGGAAATTGTGTTTATTTTAATATATTTGTTCTTTTCTAAAATTTTAGTTTCACATAAATTAAAAAAATATACTTAATACATTATATTCAATTTATTTTAATTAATTTAAGATAAATTACATTATTTTATTAAAACTATATATTTAGATTCAAACTAAATAATTTTAGAGACAAATAGTCTACAATCAGTTCTTGATTTCTAATAATTTTTTTATAACGGGATTAAAATGTATATTTAATAAAAAAATTATTAATTAATTGATAATTCAATTTTTATTAAAATAAAGTGATTTAAAATTTAAAATGAATGAAAAAGAACAATAAATTTACAATTTCCCCGTACTAATATGAAATACTAAAGCCATCTCAAACCTATAACAAGAAAAATGCAGCAAATTTCACTTCAAAATCCAGTTTTTATAGTAAGTTTACTTCAACCTACTAATCCATTTTTAGCTTCAAAAAAGAATATTATGTAAATAGTCCATTTTATATGAAACATTACACTCATATTTATATTTATTTACATATTCTACCAAGAAAATATATTTTGTTAATTAATAATTTTATTAAAAAATGATACATCAATTTTTTTTGCTTATTTTAAGATAAATTTATTATATATATACAAATTAAAAATAAATTATATAAAAATAGAAATGGAATGAATAGTAAAAAAGGTGTGAATTATACATTTAAGAAGTTGAAGGATGTATTAAAAGAAATGAAAAAAGAAAACTAGAGTCGTGGAACTACAGTCCTGAATCCACATAGTCCTACAGGATTTGGCCGCGGAAAAAAGCCCTCACCTGAAGCATTCAAATATTGATTATATTTTCTTTCATTTCTGAGAATTTTAAGCATATCAAGGAATATGATACGAGAACCTGAATCTGTTGATGTACGTTTTGTCACAACCTGGAAATGGAAATTGCAAAATCTACAGAAGACACATCCAATGAAAATAAGGATTTGTGCTTGGTTGTCAATTAAAGTTGGTGGGGAATGAAATTATAGAGGCTGTCAACATTAATAGCATTTTCATGATCATATGACATGGTGATTTGAAATTGAGATTAATAATTTTTGCCTGTATCATTGTATATTTTGAAATATACATAGATTTGATTTTGAATATGACATATTTAAAAAATGTACATTTGGTCGCCAAGTTTAACTTGACATGGTGATTTGAAATTGAAATGTGTGGATTAATAATTTTTGCTTGTATCATGTATATTTTGAAAAATACTTATATCTGCATAGATTTTATTTTGAATATGACATATTTAAAAAATGTACATTTGGTCGCCACGTTTAGCTTGGAAGCAAAGACATATATATAGGGGGATGGGTAAGATTATAAAAAAAATTGGATAATTTTATTATTTATTAATAAAAGTAAAATTAAATTAATTAAAATATAATTTTAACTTTACATATAGTTTTAATTTGATGGAAAGTCTATTTCCTATTTTAATAAAGTTAATTTTTATTTTATCTCTAATAAAAATTAAATTAATTAAAATATAATTCTAATTTAATTAAAAGTATATTTTCTATTTTAATAAGATTAATTTCTATTTTATTTCTAATAAAACTAAATTAATTAAAATATAATTCTAATTGAAAGTATATTTGTATGAGAGAGAAATGAGGTGATGGTGATTAATTTGGAAGCGAGTATGAAATAACCACGAAGAGGATTTTATATAAATCATTAAAGAAGCTATAGCCATTAAGGTGTTAAACTCGTGCTCAGTTGATGCTTTTATTCGCATGGTTAATAGGTCGAACGTGTGACATGAAATTGAAATTTGACAAAACAAAAAAGTGACAGTGATGTAGGGAGTGCCTACCACCGATAAATGTCACTTTCGAATAATATCTATATATATATATATATATATATATATATATATAATTTTTTTTCTTGAACGATGAAATTTTTATTCTATTATAAAATAAAATAAAAATAAATTAATAAATATTCTTCCTTTATAATTTAAAAGTTCGTATGATGAACATTATAAGGTGAGTTAATAAGTTCAATTTTTTTTCATAAAAAATAAATAAATACTATCCATAAATAATAAAAAGTTCATAAAAAATAAACACTGTCGTCAACCACCAAATTCTCAGTAACTAAATATATGAAGTACAAAAAAAACATATATTATTAACTAAAAAAACACGTAAGAATTACATATTATATTCTAAATCAACTTATATATGTTTAATATCTAAGAGGGAAAAAGAAAAATGAGTAATTTTTAATAAAATCACCCTAAAAATCATTGAACCACTAATAAAGCCATTAACTTATCCATTGCATAAGAACCAATTGATTTTTGTTATGTTTTTCTATATAGAAGATATGAGAGATACAGTTTGATAGCTACATTTTAATATTTAAAGGGGAGCGATTTTTTTTTTTCAAATAAAGTAATCAAATTTATCATCTTTGTATACTTGATGATCGAACCAAATATATCCTATAAATTATTTTAAATGAAAATTATATAAATTTACATGATAATAAACTTATATTTATCAGGATTCAGATGATTTGTATGATATAGTATCAAGATACAATTAAAAAACATATATTTGTTGAATTATTTCTCCAAGTGTTTTTTGAAAATTTTCTTTATCAATTTTTTTTTGAGTAAATGTAATATATGATTTGAAAAGTATTAGTACCAAATAATAATAATTTTTGTACCAAATAATAATAATATAAATATTAAAATTTTCAGACTTTAACCAAAAAAATAAATAAAGTAACAAACAAACAAACACTTTCATTATTTTTATCATATAAGGATTTTAATCTGTCAATTAACAATTATGCACATAATTAACAAAATGCAACATTCACTTTTTTTTTTTTTTTGAGTCGAGTTGATAGAACTGTGAAATTTTTAATTGTTAAAATTATAAAAAAAAAGGGACTTTTTAATCTTCAATTAAGCTCCACAAAAAATCCAACGGCTTTTGAGAACTTATGGCCCTTAAGCCACAAAACGAAGCTCGATCATGTCACTGTATCTAATTTCGGACTAATACTTGTCGGTATTATCGAGTGATGAGTAGTTAACTGTGATAGCCTACCTGCCAATTTTGTTTTTTGTTCTAACTTTTTTTTTTTAACAACATGATTGTATTTCATTAATAATATCAAAGGTTACATCTAGAGAACTGATTTATAGAAAAAATATAGCACAAAGTGAATTACTAAAATTTACAAAAAATAAAAATAAAATAAGTTATTGATGATGGACTTTAAAAGTGGATGAAATTCATTAACACCAACTGATATAAATCGCACAGAAAATTCAACTAATCAAGTTAAGAAAAAATACTATCAACTCACAGTAACCCCCGTAACATATTAAAAAAAGTTTAAATCTATTAAACTCCATATAAATTATATTAAGAATAAATTTTTTTGATAGATCAAACCACACAAAAAAAAAAATTTTAAACTAAATTTAGAAATGTAGAAATATACCAACTATAATCTCACTAAATAGAGATAATATATTAATAAAAAAAATAGAGATAATACAAGCGAAATAACATATCTTCTACATAAATTTATGAAATATAACTAATTTAAGAATAAAAAAAAAAAAAAAGGAAGGATCACCTTTAAAACCATTAATAAACAAAAGTGATTTTTTGGAGAGAAATTAGAGAAAAGAAAAAGAAGAAAGAGAAAAAAAAAGTTTTTGTTTTTTTGTTTTATTTTTCTAACTGTAATAATTATTACTGTCAGCTCACATAAAAATACCCACTATAATAAATTATTATTTTTTTAAAATTAACAGATTAATATTTGGTTCCACTCAATGTCCATGTTATCTTCTTCTTCTCTATGTCGATTCCCTTGGTTTTTTCTTCTTCTTTTACCGTTTCTTATAGTTTTGAGTGATTTTTTACTTTTTACATTTTGACATAATATAGTGAAAGTTCTATCCAATATAATATAGTTATATTTAATTTTAATCTCAATATAGTGAAAGTTCTATCCATTTAAAATAATTCTTTTGTTGAAAATTTAAATTTTATTTTGTTGATAAGTGATATGTCAAATGGAGTTATGAGTTGATTATGATCTTGATAATATTTCAAATTATATTTTTCTCTTTGAGGTTTAACTTAATTTTTACTCCCTCTATTATTAAATAATTGACATTTTAAAATTTTAATTTTATTCCTAAATAATTAACGTTTTAAATTAACAATACATTTTAATTATTTTTTTATTTTACTTTTATTTAATATAGAAGAATTAATTGAATAGATATCTATTCTTTTTTGTACTCTATATAAAACTAATAATTGGTTAAGGAAATTATTATAAGGGTAGTATAATATTTTATACATATATTAAATACATTTTTTAATATATGTGAAAAATCTTTAAACGACAATTATTTAGGAACAAAGGGAATATATATTTTCCTCTTGTATGAAAATCAAATTTTTACATCTTTAAGTTTTTATTTTGTTAATATTTGAGGACTTCCGTTAGAGTTATACTATTTTTTCCATTAAAAAGATAAAAATATCATTTCAAACAATAAAAAACTATAATTAATTATAAAACACTAATAATAGTTTAGTCATTTATATTTAATAACATTAAATACATATATTCATCACTAGCTAATGATATGGTTCTTAAAAAAAAAATAACCAGATTATTATTTCCTCCATTCTAAACTAATTGTCTTTTTTTCAAATAAAGAATTTTCAATTATTTGTCACTTTAATATATCCAATATAACATTAATTTTTTCTTTTCTATTTTATCCTTATATTAACCTTATCAATATTAATAGATTTTGCAAAATTTTGAATTTTAAATATATCTAGATAAGAGTAATTTAGTCTCATTTAGCTATTTTTTTTCTATATTTAAACCTATTAAATACTTTCTTAATTCAAATGAAATATTAAAAAAAATTAGTTTGGAATAGATGGAGTAGTATTTTGTAGTTAATTATAATTTTTTACTATTTTAAAGAACATTTTAATCTTTTGATATAGCACTTAACCAAAAAAAAAATAGTTTAATTCTAACAGAAATTCTTAAATATTAATGGAATAAAAGTTATAAGAGATAAATTTTATACTTTTAAATAAGAAAAAGACAAATATTAATTAAGTCAAATCTCTAAAAAAAAAAGTATAATTTACTCTAAAATAAAATTGACAAATGCTTGAAGAAAATTGGCAGATTCCGCTTTGATCCACTATTTCCTCCCTCTTTATTTGGTAAAACGTCATGTACAAATAAACTGAATGAAATCTCATCAAATTTAATTAAAAAAAATTATCTGATTGGGTGGTGGGTTCATCCAGAAAACGTGGCAATTGTTTTTTTGGATAGCAATTGTTGTCGAGATTTCTGATGTTCATGTTTTTGGCTTTTTTCCTACCTTTCTTTTTTTCTTTTCAATATTTTTTCCCCTAAATCCTAACCTTAATTTATCCTATACAATTTTGAGTAGCTAGATGAGTTAAATTTCCGATCACCTAAAAACTAAAATTTTCTTTTCAATCCAACAAATTTTAATACATATAAAATGTACAGTCAATTAAACCAAAAAATTGCAATTTATTCTTATAATTTTCCATTATTATTTTTTTTATCTATTATAAATTTCCATTATTATGATATTGTTTTTGATAGTATAAATGTTATTATAGACTTTGGTGTGTGTATATATATATATATATATTTGTTATTGTTTTGCACAAGTATTTTTTACTATATGATGTTTCTAAATTCGAATAATTTTCTCTGAAGCCCTAATTTTTGATAGTTTGATGATATGTATAATTTAATATAGGGATAAGGTTCATTTATGTTCCTAATGTTTTCTCTGAAGTCCAGATAATTTTTTTTTGGCTCAAATAACTTAGGGTTTGATTAAAAATGGTCTTTTTGGCCCCTCTCAACAGCTCTAACTAACTTTTAATATTCTGTTCTAAAAAAAAAACTAACTTTCAACAGACCCTTCAACAATAAATTACAGGAAACTAAATCAACAATAAACCCATGATTTTTAACAACTGAATCCAACACATAGACATGAGCCTTACAAGTCTCGATCATACCTTCCAAAACATAACTGGAAGCAGCAAAAAGCTGAGAATTGCATAAAATGATAGCAAGAACTGAAAAAGAAGAAAGCTTTTTAGAAGAAGCGATTCTTGAATTGATCCAGTTGAAGAAATCATAGAGACATCTAGGATCATTTACCTGGTTTTGTTTGAGAATAGAGAAAACAACATCAAGAGACAAGAGTGAAGCGAGATCCCAAGCTTGAATCTCCCATTTTCAACACCCAAAAATCAAAACCATTAGAGTGACAAAATTTGGCTTCAAAACCATACCAAAATCACTGCCCAACACTTCGGTGAATAAGCTAAAACCCCTATCAAATTCCTCATTCTTTAGAAACACATACACCATACTATTAACAGTGGCAACCGTTCTTTCAGGATTTTTATCAAACTACTCACAAGCATAGCTCACGAACCTATTGGAACTAATATGATAATGAATCAAACTATTCAAAACATTTACATTACAGTCCAATCCAAGCCTCATTACACGACAATGTATAGCTTTACCTTCATTAACACCACCAAAAACCAATCCAAGCCTTACCCAAGCAGAAGCCCCTTGTGGGTTTCGAAGTAAAAGGGCTCAAAAACATAAAGAAATTGCTCAATAATCGAAGCTTGATTGCTTGAAATTTTTTTAGGCTTTTCAGTATGCTGCCATTTTAATTCAATCTGATATTTTCTAAATTTATTAATAGATGTTGATGCTTGATCGTTTGCTCAAGTGCTAAGTTTTCAACTTGAACTTTCAGCTCGTGCAGTCGATTACCAATTCTTAAAGCTACAACATCATATAGTTTCACTCTTGGTACTTGCTCTTCTTGTTTTGCATTTAGCAAATCATAAAAAAATATAGGATCGCCAACAAGCACAGTCACCTGTATAAACCATATGCAATGATTAGTAAGGTACAAACAGTAAGAACAATGGAAAATCAGTTAACTAATCTCATTGCATCAAACAAGAGTATGACCAGTAAATTTTAAGAAAAATTATTCAAACAACAGAGATATGGGATATGTAAGCAAGAGGGAGGGGGCACAGAGAAGAGGAAAAAAAATTCATTTTGTAGATTGGATATACTGGAAGAAAGTGAATTGAGAAGGAAGCTGCAATTTTTGCATGATGTTCTGTTTAGATGATTGTAGGCCCTTACCTAAAGAAATGCCTAGACATGTAAAAATAAAAATTCTATATTGCAAGACCATGAGTAAGTGTGGACTATATACTGTCTTACCAATCCTTGGGAAGTTAGCTCCTATAGGCATGATTTCCTACATCCCAGTGTGTACAAATGGGATGACCATAGGGACAGTATCAGCACCAAAGATCAACCTATCAAAATAGGAAAATAAAAGAATAAATTCACAACATTTTGGAAACTGAAATTGTTATTTCAAACCCACAATGCAATCAAAAATCCACTTTTCAATAAAGATATATGAGAGTAACCATTTCTTATTTTGCAAAATTTTCTTGATAACAATATTATTGCATGTCTTTAAATTGCAAAAGTTGTCCCCATAAATGCCCCTTCAACTTGCGTCTAATACAATTTTGGAGAATGTTAACGGCTCGGCTCCATCATCATTGTTAAGGACAACTAAGATCCTTTGCTTGAAATTATATGATGATTCGGCAGAATTCTTTTTGTTATTCGATTCAAATCTACTGGAAGATGACTATGGCGGAGAACCCATGGGGCTAAACACCAGCATTGAATGAAACCCAAACCACCAATAGAAATCAAACCCACCCAGTTTTTTTTGGCTCTGTTATTTTTCTCCACAACAATAATGTGAGTGCAGTGGCGGTTGCTACATTCCATGCGCTGCTTATCTGTCGGCTGTCAGTTTGCAACACACCATAATTAGAGTATATAAAGCTTCTATCAACAAATTCAGTCATCATCTTGGTGTTGTCGTTGCCGACCTAGTGACTAGTGAAGCATCACCGCTCATCCCGGTAGCCTCCAATGGTGAATTTTGCTAGTGATGTGCTTACCGATGCCTATCCCTTTAGTGAGGGAATAACCTTTGATCACGAATTGGTGAGACCCATTATCCAATTTGATGATGAAACAATAATAGAAGCCATTGTTAGTGGAGAGCTCATTGCTGGTGGAGGGCTAGTTGTTAGGGTCATTGATGGAGGAGTTGACATCATCGGTGGTGGTGACGTTGGGGTGGCAGCTGGGGGACGTGTCGTGGAGGTTGGCGATGGAGTGGCAACTAGGGGAGGTGTCATGGAGGTGGGCAGTGGAGTGGCAGTTGGTAAAGGTGGGTGGAGGTGATGCAGTAGAAGAAGGAGGAGTCGCAATTATGGGTGGCATTGTTGGTGAAGCTGCGTTGGGAAAAATCAATTAGGTCAACATATGTTTTATATTTGGTAAAGTTTAATTTGCGTTGAATTTTCCATGTCAGCATTGAAGGTAACGAGTTGAAATCTGTCTATTGAGAGAGGCTAAAAAGACCTTTTTTAATCAAATCCTAAGTTATTTGAGCCAAAAAAAATTGAAGGGCTTATCTGAGTTTCGGAGAAAACATTAGGGCATAAATAAATCTTATCCCTTTAATCTAGTAATTCTAATGACATGCCTAATTTAAACATAAATAAGGTGAAGAAAGTGTAATAGATATCTTTAAGATATAGAATAATATTTTCAAAAAAAAAGCAACCCTTAATTTATTAGTGTTCTCGAATAAAAATATTAATAAAGT
>CATIWM010036179.1:0-37114 GCA_949671775.1 Mallotus repandus | reverse complement strand
GGGTTAGATCATTATTCATTAAAAAAGGCATATTAAGAGAATGCCAAAAAGAAGTGTTAACATTGCTAAAAGCAATTTTAGGCTCAGCTAAACAAATAAAATCAAGTTTATGAAGTTGAATAAAATTGAAAAGAGTGCATTGGGTTGCAGAATTTCCCAAGCCTCGACAGTTCCAGAAAAAAAACTTTCATTGAGAGGTTCGGGATATTCCCCATGTAAGGGGTCTATTTCCAGTTAAGGATGGCTACTGAATTTAGTGTTGGTATCTTTCTTTCAAGTAACAGCCTGCCAATTTTCATCTTGATTAATATTGTTTGCTCAAGAATGTCTGCTAATATGTTCAAGCTCCATAATAGCATATGTAGGAGTATCTTGAGAGCCATGAGAGGAAACCAAAACATTATCATGCAACTCCTGGTTATTATATAGAAGTGCCAATTGTAAATTATTTTTCAGGTCATTGATTATAACTAGAGAGGAATTAGGAGGCAGAGAAGTATCCGGAATAGGTTGCTTTGAATCTGATCTAATTTTGGGTTTGCATATCTTATAGGAATGAGATCGACCTCTAGATTAACGTGGTTTTTACCCAAAGGAGGATCTTTTTCAAGTTAGAAAAAGATGGGGCATCAGTAGCTTTGTTCAATTGACAAGAAGCAATCTCATGCCTGATGGAATGGCACATACTGCAAAATAATGGCAAATTCTCATAGAATATATCAATGTCAAAAATCTGACCTTGACTATCTAAAAATAATTGATATTGCAGATTGGCAGATAAATCAACTTCAATAAGAATTCTAGCAAAGTTGCCTAAATCGCCTTCAATAGTTACTTTATCTATTCTGACCGGTGTTCAAATATTGTTGGCAATATTATATAGGATTTGAGGATCCCACAACTCCTATGGCAGCTAATAAAAAAGCGTCCAAATCTTAGTTGCTGATGTTTTTTTCTTTAAAGGGGTCAAAACCAGGTGACCATTGTTAAAGCCAAAGAGTACCTAGTTTTAAAAATAAAGAACCTCAGCTCCAAACCACCTCCTTATCCTGAGCGGTATGTAGCAGAATACAGTAAAAACCTCTTCCTAAAGAGATTAAACACCAATTATTCTTGATAGTCCATATCAAAGACAACTTGTCCTTCAGCTTAGTGAGAGATCACCCTTTGCTAATATGACTCTGGTAATTAAAGAATATTGGCATAATGCCAAACGCTTACAATAAATGTCAGAATTAATCTTGACAGCCTGTAGGGAGCTAGATTTATTATTCACATATGGTTTTAGTAATCTGCTTTGAGAAAACAAGAAGAACACTCTCATCAGCCACGACAGCAACATAAGATTTAGGCTTTGGCAAATCCTCTGCCTAAGGTGAAATTAAATTCTTCATATGGCTTTCAGAAAATAGCTAAACTGAGAACAATTTTGAATGACTAAAGTAAACATCACGAGAGCTTAGACATGGCCGGTGAGGAGGGCTAGAAGGTGATCATTCAGGCGGCATGAGAGCCATGAGAGAGAAACCCTAAAATATTATTCTTTAATTTTATTCTTTTATTTACCTTTTCAAATATTTCTTTTTCATTCTTTTTACAAGTTTTTCAAATAATTTTCCATCCTATTTATTAATTTATTTTTATTTTTATTTTTTTTAAATATCACTTTTCTCAAAATAGTGGTCCCAAATCTAGAAAAATAAGGACAAGATGAAAAGGAGGAGCCTACTCAAGGGTTTGTTTCTCTAATCTCTACTCTTTTTATTTTAATTTAATTGTTGTTATTTATTTCATTTTTCATTTTACATAATTAGGATGCCATGCATAGGAATTTCATGACATGTGTGTATTAAATATGCTATGATTGTGTGCTTTTAATTCCATGACACACAAATATGCCATGTATATTCTTTATACGATTAGGACTGCCATGCTATGAATATGTATATCATGTTAATGTACTTGCCATGATCATGCATCATATTTTGCCATGTTTATCAATTTGTTTGTTCATGCATTATGCCATGCTCATGCATCATTATTTATTTTATCATATTGTTATGTGCTTGCATTTATATGTAATGGTTGATCCAAAATGGTACATATTTCTTAAAAGCACTGTACAATAAAGTGAAGCTGGCCCTGCTCAGCATCCAGGCGGTATGAAGATGCCTCGAACAAAATAGCCTAATCCTATTGACATCAACATCCGAACCTAATGCTTTATTCAATGGGGGAATGCAATTCCAAGCGAGGGATCCAAGTTTGCTTAAGTCCTTAAAACGAACAATTTCTCAGGTGATACCGAGTGGCGACTCCTTATTTCTCCTACTTGAGTAAAGGGTTATAAGTGCATTTATGCCATCCCTGAACTCTTTTAGTACTCCCTTCACTATCCTCTATTGTCCCGTAATAAGGAAAAAGGGTCAGTGATCAAAAGAGGGTCGAGTCGGTCCTGCTGGCATCAACAACGATGTTATTAATGATGTGAAACATATGTGTAGGAGTCAATGTTTTTGTTTATGGTTATGGTGGCATGGGTAAGACATATTTATATGAAATTATTATATCATTTTTAAAATTAATTGGTCAAATTGTTTTGGTTATTGCATCATCTAGAATTGCATCTTTATTATTGTCCGGTGGAAAACTAATTCATTTTAGATTTAAAATACCTTTAGACATCAATAAATTTTTGACTTGTGATATTTAAAAAGGCACATAACTATCTAAATTAATTGAAGAAACAAGCCTTATAATTTAGGATGAGGCCGCTATATGTCATAGCTATTGTTTTGAAGTCGTTGATAGATCATTAAGAGATATTTTGAGTATTTCTAAATTTGAAAAGCAAAATAACCCATTTAGGGGTAAGACTATTTTTATTTGGAGGTGATTTTCGACAAATTTTACCTGTCGTAGTCGGTGGGGGCAAAGATGATATTGTAAATGCTTCAATTATGCATTCATATTTATAGAAAACTTTTAAAGCGTATAGGTTGAAAATTAATTAGCAATTAACATCTAGCATAATTCAATTTGTGACATAGATCAAAATTTTTCATAATGGATTTTTTTGGTTGGCTATGAAACCATTAAAACAACTGATGTAAGAATTAACGATGGGGAAGAAAGTTTTATTGAAATACCAAAAAATTATTGATAATAAATGTAACATTTCTGTATTTTTTGAATAAATACAATGAACCTTTATACATAAAAAGTAGGACTATTACAACTCCAATCAATAATGATGTTGATGTTATTAATCAAGAAATGTTAAACTTAGTTTTTGAAGAGGAAAATATTTATTATAGTTCAGATTGAATATGCAAAACAACAGGAGGTGGTGACAAATTAGAAGTTCTTTATCCAATTAAGTTTTTAAATTTTTTGAATTTTGTTGGTTTTCCTCAGCATGAATTGCATTTGGAAAAAAAATGATCATGTTATGCTACTTTGAAATATAAATCCAAGTGTTGGATTGTGTAATTGAACACATTTGATGATAGTTGAGTTAGGTTCAAAGGTCCTTGAAGTGATCGTTTTGACTGGCTCTCACTATGGTGAAAAAGTATTTATACCACGAATTGTTTTAACCTATAATTATAATAAATGACCATTTACATTAAAGAGGCATTAGTTTCCTGTTAAAGCTTTTGTGTGACAATTACTAAAATTTAGGGCCAAACAATAAAACAAGTAGGATTATATTTACATGATCATGTTTTTTCTTAAGGCCAAATGTACGTTGCACTTTCAAGGGTTACTTCTTAAAGTGGAATAAAAGTACTAATAAATAAAAAAAATTCATGACAGTTTTGAATGTGTGAAGTATACAAAAAATATTGTCTATCTAAAATTTTTTGAAGACATAACCGTACATAATTGATGATTGTTTTTAATTGTTATTTTATTATTAGGCAATTACTTTTCTCTACTTGAAAACATGTTCATAACTTTGTAGTTTCGTTTGATTATTTTAAAATTATTTTTAATTATTTTGATGTTCTCTTACTAAACAGGTCAGATGATTTATATCTCATTGGTTAAGATCAATAATGCATCCAACATTTTGGATTAAAGTTTGAATCACTAGAATATAGGAGTTTGTTGATATTAGCAACTCTGATGAAATATGTAGTGTGGAGTTTTTGATATTAGATAAGGAGGTAATTAAATTCACTTTTCTAAAAATTTAAAATAATTCATTTTATATTTTTAAAAAATAATTATTTATTCTTTTGAATAGGCCAACATAATGCAAGGTACCATACCAAAACAATTGATAGATCATTTCAAGCAAATATTAGTAGAGGGTACGATATATCATATATTTGGTTTTGTGGTTATGCCTTCACAATCAAGCTACAAAGTCAGCAACCATCCATATTATATACGACTGCTCAGAAATTCATTTCTCAAAGCGCTGGATGAAGAAAATTTCCAAATACGTTTTGATATGTTTTAATTCTTGAATTTTGAAGAAGCTAAGTCTAGAGTTGGTGATAAAACATATTTGATGGTATTTATTGCATTGTTGTATTATATTTTCACTGACCAGCCTCTTTCTATGTATAATATTTTTTTTTTATCTAACTATTTTTTACTCCCCCTCTCCTCCTCAAACTTCCCATTTACATATAAAAAAACATAGATGTTTTTGGCTAAGTGACAACCATCGGGAAAGTTAAAGTCTACATTGCTGGTAGAATTGCAAAGAAAAAAAGAATAGAAATAAAAAATGTCGAGTAAGCCTTTCTACCTGGATGATTTTAATTGTTGCATGTGTATTAATTTTTTTTTTTAATTTTAGGGATGAGGGGCTAGATATAATGCTTTGGGATAAGTGTGTTGCTTCATTTCCAGAGGATTCTATTTTAGAAACTGAGAAGGGCGACCCAATTATAGTTGCTTTCCTATCAACAACGGTGTTCATTAAACTACCTAACTACAATTATTCTAAAATAATATCTAGCTTAACTATTTTTTTAGTAAAAAAATATATATCTTTATTTATTATCTCCTTCAATTTTAGCCTTTTGCATGTATATAACTTTTGAACATAACATTTTTCTTTTTCCACCGTTTGATTTCATAGATGCAATTTCAGTTAATAGCACTTTGGCCACTATACTCCTTCTAAATCTCAACATTCCTGAGATCATTGAAATGAAAAATAGGTTATTTAATTTTATATATAAATAATCTAATTTATTTATTCATGAATCGTTGCGGATTATACTTTTAAAAGAAAATTTTCCCATGCTTCACCAACAGTTCAAAAAATATTACGAGGCTTGATGATGTGCTTCATGTATCTAAGAATTTCAAGATGGAAAAAGAATCGAACCGTTCGACAATTTCTTAGCTATTGTCCTTGGATGTTCACTCAAACAAGGTTAGCAAATATTGCTTTTTTTCAATGCAGTTAACATGCTCATAAATTGGATATTGTTATAAAATTGAACATTTCAGAATATCAAGTTTACGTGCAAAGTTATGATAAAAAGTATTGATCCTACGACAAGATGGTGGTACAAGGCATGTCCTTAATGTCGCAATAGTGTTTGGTGCAATAACTACGAGGTTCTTTAGGATCCTCCAATTCATTGGTTATTTTTGTTTTCTTAAATGCAATTATGCTTTCTTTGGTTTGGCAATTAACTTTATGTAAAAATAGGCATGATAAAAAAAATTTTCTTTAGGTATTAATTGAACATTATTGTCGAAGACGCAACCATAACTGCTTATTTTCTTATTTTCAGTCGGTTAGCTATTAATTTGATTGGATTGCCTATCACCACCTTGGCCAATAGTTACAAGGATTGAGCCTTTGATGACCTGCATATATGGATTAGAGAGGGTGTTCCAGATTGTTATTAGCTACAAAATTGAGGATCCATATGACCTATCCTTCAAAGTAATCCATATTTTCCGCAAGAGTAGTGAATGCACCCCTGTAAAATAAGAAAAATTGAAGTTGTCTTGTGCAATTCCAATTATTCTTCACAAGCCAATTTCAGTTGACATCGCCTAGTCAGCTAAATGAGCGCTTGATTTCTCTGAGTGCAATGGTAGCAATGCTGAAGAAACAGTTGGAGCTTTGAATGCTATTGAACTTTTAATGGCTTCAATTTCAATTGGACAGTTTTAGGTCGATCTATTTATTAGGTTTTGTGATCCATAATGCAATGAAAAAATAAAACTTTTAACCACGAAAACCCATAACTCAGATCCATATAATTCAAGTAGATTGATTGAGAAGGTTTCCAAACACTCACCAAGACTATCTAATGGTAAGATGGTTGGAAGGAAGAGAGGGGGTTCACTCCGGTGACACCCTACCTCGAGCTTTTCGTGTAGGTCTTTTTGGATTGAGGCACCACCAAAAAGTCACACCCTCTACGGTATCCACACGAACAAGGTGATCCAAAGTAAAATAGGTCTGCTAGAACCTTTGTTGTCTTACAATAATTTTCTCTCTATGTGTTTTCTCATAAAAAGTAGTAAAAGAAGAAGGAGAATGTGTCTTAGCAAACCCTAAAGAAAGAGATGTTTATATACACATCCTATCTAAGGTTTCTCTTACCAAAACAGTTTTGGTAAGATTAGACTTCCTTTTCTACTTTGATTTTAATTCCAAATTAGAATTCTTTCCTATTTTATTTAATTAACTCTTAGCTTAAATAAAATAAGAAATAAATAAATACTAACATAAATATATACATATATATTTATTTATTTATTTACTATTAAGTCACGTACTTGATGATTTTAGTAAAATTAACTAATCAAAGATAATACTTAAATTAGCCAGTAATAATAAAAATATCTCTTTATTATTAAAATAAAAATAAAATAAATTCAAAGTATGACCATTACATATTTGGTTTAGGACATAACACTAACAAGCCAATCTATCTTATTCTTAGGTTAAACAGCAATACGATAAACTATATAAATATATGGCAAAGAACAAAAAAATATTAGTCTTGTTTTCTTTTGCTTTTGTGTGCTAGCACTTGTAAATAAAAATTATTTAATAATTAAAAAAAAAACAACAAATGGAAATGTCCTTCATGTGTTGATTAAACTATAGAATAAAATAAAAATAAACTTTACCAGTTTATTTTATTTTTTTAAAACCTAACAGAATCATTTAGCTTATACTAATGTTCAATTCGACAATAAAAAGTCCCTTATCTTTTGCCTTAAACACCACGAAGAATTATAAGGTGAAATCAGCTTTCGGCCATGCAAAAATTGCCTTGTTTTGATTAGTGCAAGTAGCAAACACAGCTTTCTTATTGGACCCTTGAGGGGAAGCCACATGCATGATTCTACAGCCAATCCAGTAGCTTTTTAACAAAGAAGCATTATATATATATAGAATACATGTATAGTTGAGATTTCTTTATTCCCCACCATCATCTTCATCTCCTCTTCAACTCTTCAGCTTTTTTTGGGGGGGAGATCCTTAGTTCTTTTTCTACCCCATGTGGTGAATGGTGATACAAGACTTGGCATCACATGCTTCCACTTCCTTTACATCACACCATTATTCCTGATCCTTTCTTTTTTATCCAAGCTCTCTCCTCATCTTTCTGTCTCCTTTTCATTCTGTCATTTCTTACTCATTAGCCATCTGTTTCCCTTTATTAACAAGAATTATTAGCTTCATTATTAAAACTAACTTGGACTTATATTACCATCCAATCGCTTAGTTCTATTAATCAGTGCACTCATTTTTAAGTACCCTTCTCTTGTTTTGTTTTGTTAGTAATCTTGTAAGATTTCTTGCATAGAAGTGAAATGATTCCAAAATAACATAATTATGAGGATTGTGGCCCTCTTGTCAATTCAAATCCAATACATATATACAAGATCAAATTTCATTTTTGTATATGTGGGCGTTGTTTAAAAGACTATTCTTCTTGTATTTGCTATAAAAAGCTCATCTATGGTCTAGACTATTCTTATCTTTTTATGCAAGATTGGGCTCCAAAGTTGAAAAAAAGTTTAGATTGTAAGAGACATAACATGTGCAAGATTGACAGTGCTGATCATGCGCATGGATATATCATTGCGTCAAGATTTCGCCTTATTAGTGGTGGAAGTATATATCCAGTAGTAGTACAAGTAGTGGGGTTGGAGGTGGCTGGCCATAGCAAGCTATATAGCTGACCATATACATATGCACAAGGGCAATGGCTCTTTTCTTTTTTTCTTGTTCAGTGATTCCAATCTAACACAACAATATGTCATTAATTCTTAATTTCTTTATTAACACATAATCTCCAGTTATCTCCAATCAAATCAACATTAATTTGTTGCGTTCATTGGTAATTATACACATAAAAAATAGTCCCACAACTGCAAAGTGTCCAGACCTAATGAAAGACCATGGCCCTCTTCTTTTTTCCCTTTGTTTTTCGAGGTCAACCACTTGTAACAATCTATGACTAGTGAAATACAGCTCTTATTATTGTTTCTTGAACAAGTGCCAAAATTGTTTAATCACCCAAAAAAGAGACGAAAAAGGAGAAGCATCAACTCAACACTTGAGCACTGCTTTTCATCTTAATACAACTATTATGGTCAATGTCCATATCCCTTATCTCATCTTAATCAGAAGATTAGATCTTCATTAATTTCACATTTTAATAATATCTTTTTTATCAACACATTTAATAACATAAATATATCATAGTTCTAAAAGATAAAGAACATTAATTAATTTCATCATTAACATAACGAAATCAACCATTAGACTGTTTTTCACTTCATCAAATTTAACAGCGTTATAATCAATTACTTACTGCCACACATCCTGCAACACCCCCCAGAAATAAGAACAATAGAAGACTATTCACAGCAATGCTTGGGTATAGCCTGTGTCTCTTTGGTATTGATCAAATTCAAACCAGGCAAGTTAATTTGAATCATGAATAGGCCTAGTTTCTCAGTTCTGGATCAAGGCTTTACAGGCCCACTAAGTAGATGCAAGTCTAGAAACAACTCTTGCCTTACATGTACAACATGACCAATGTCAGAATTCAGAATTTCCCTGACCAATCAAAAAAAGAATTGTTACTTTTAAGGGAAACTGTGAAGTATGATGGTGCTAAAGTTGGTTAAACCACATACTAAGCTTTGTTGGTAAATTGGGCTGAATGTGCTTAAGAGTTCAATTTTGTTTTAACACAATTTGATATAGTCTTAGACTTCTGATTGAACAATAGTCACAATTTTGGAGACATGAGCACTGAAAGAGATTAAACTAGAAACTAATTTAATTCAATTAAAACAGAGTCATTTTATTGATAATAAGAGTGACTTACTTAAAAATGAGGCCATCCTCTATAATTCAATTGCCTGGCCAGAGCAATGGTGATCATCTCCCCTCCTCTAATCCATTTCATCTTGATGTATTCATTTTGTCATTGTAGTTGGACAATTCAAGGTGCTGTTACCTTTTCTTGATGGGGATTTTCTAGCTCCATTTGATGTTTTCCTGTAATTTCCGTGGCTTTCTTCTGCGCAGTTGCATGCTTGTACATTCTGATATCCTCAATCAAGGACTTTAAGTCATTGTAAGATGACCCTCCTTCTTCCACAGCCTTCTTAGCACATTCTGCAAGTCGTCTTGCTCTTTTTCTCATCTCCATTGCTTCATCTCCATCACCCATTACCCTTCTCACAGCACTCTCTATGTTCGTTCCACTTATCACTGGTGATTCCTGGTTTGCCCATATTTTCCAAATCTCACTACCAACAGGTACTCCAAATTTAGCTACTTGGGTTACCAACTTCTCATTGTAAAATTGTTCGGCAAAAATTGGCCATGTGACCATTGGCACACCCGCACATAGCCCTTCAAGAATTGAATTCCAACCACAATGAGTCAAGAATCCTCCAATTGCTGGATGCTCAAGTATCAACACTTGAGGAGCCCATCCTTTTATGACAAGTCCGTTGCCACTTTCTTTCAATCTTTCCTCGAACCCTTTTGGCAACCACCACTCTTCTTGCCTATTATCGTCATTCTCATTATCATCGTCAGATTTTAGCACCTTTCCTACAACCCAGACGAAAGAATGGCCCGAACCTTCAAGCGCATTAGCAATCTCTAATATTTGAGCTTTGTTGAATCTAGTCAAACTTCCCAAACATAAATAGATTACAGAATTAGGTTTCATGGAATCAAGCCAACGCAAGCAGCTATGCTCGCATACACTAGCCTTACCCCCTCTGTCAAGTTTATCATCAGCAAAAAGAGATACAGGGCCTAAATGCCAAGCTTTTATACCTGTAACTTTAGTAAAGTGATCGGCATAAGCCGGCTCTAGCTCATAAAAACTATTCATCAACACTCCAAAACTCTTCCTCTCAGCTTCCTTAAGCCTGTCAAACAAATCAGAAAAATCTGTTCTGCTTTTCACGATGTCAGGCAATTGTGATCTGGTCAGGTTTACTGGGTCTGGCAAGCCTGGAACAACGAAACTTTCTGTCTCAGACGTAACAGAATCATGAGGCCTGTTACATTCAATACTATTGGCGACACAGAGATTAAAGAAACCGCTGCCGCTAAATGCAAGCCTGGGAATTCCAAGTTCAATAGCCACATCAACAGTCCAAGGAAAAAGATAGTCAGAGACAATGCAATCAGGGCAATGCTTACGAAAGAGCGTTTTGATATCGAACTCGAGCAATCCTATTCCGTGGTAGAGTTTCATAGACATCTCTGGGGTTGATGTTGATGATAAATTTTCACAGCCTTCAGGTAGGCCAGCCTCCGCAGAAGGGAAACGTAGAATTTCAAGCGAAATGTTTCCACCCGATTGAATGTCACGATCAATGGAATTCTTGAAGCGAATTGCATTTGCTGTGGTAGTGATAATGGTAACTTTTACACCATTTGCAGCAAACAGCCTGGCTATGTCCATCATTGGCATCATATGCCCTGGTGCCAAGTAGGGAAGGAACATCACATGAATGATTCGGGCTGCTCCTGAACCCATGTTTTTAATCAAGAATTTGCAGATGGAATAAGCAAAATGTTCACATATATATATATACGTAGATATATCTTTGTTGAAGAAAATGTTAGAGGATATTCGTAGCTGGTGGCTGAAGGATGAATTGTTTTGGTTTGATGGTTCTATGATCTGTTTCTGTTTTTTCAGTTCAAAAGATCGAAACAAGAAAATCTGTGTTTGTTTATGATTTATGGGTTAAGAATTTTAAAATGATGCAGATGATCTGTCCTATCCATTAGCACGAGAATCGTCGCATCTCTGATCGAGGAAATGAAGCAGTTCACAAAAAGCCGGAGGAAATACAGGCGAAGATATTTATCAAAGAGAATTTTTCTTTTTTTTATATATATATATATATTCAGGACTTCAGTGTCCGACTATCACGATGATGGAAAAATAAATAAAATAGAAGTTATTTATTTTTAGATGGACCAAAATTCTCATAAAAAAAATCATAATTTTCGTTTTCAATACTTTATTGATAATTTAATTATTTATTAATCATTATTTTCATTCACAAAAATCGGAAAGTAGTTCAGTCTTTGCGAATCCTACATCAGTTATAACTTGTATGTTTTTTTTTTTTCAGAGGATAACTTGTGTCTATTTGGGTGTTATATGAGTTATATATTTTTATAAAATTAGAATTATATCCGCGTGATGCGTGATTTTATTTTTATTTTAATAAAAATTTAGTATATATGTGTAGGTGGTAAAGTTTAGCGTACGCGGTGGTGGAGTTTAGCGTGCGTTTAAGTGTTGACGATCATGGCACTGTGCAAGCTCAAGACTTGCTAGGAAATACAAGATGGGTTTGGGGCCCATATTAGAGATGGAGTGGCACCCGGATGAAAACTAGGACACATTTTACAGCAACAAAATTCCACGGAGGTACCTAGAAGCTGTTATCAAAGATCGGGTTCAGAAACTAGGTATGGGCTTTTGAATGCCCACCCAACTTTGTGGTTGGCCTCTGTGTGTTTTGTATTTTATTACTTTTTATTATTCGATTATTTCTTTATTATCGGATGGATTGCAAACACTTCCAATTTTATAATTTAATCCAAATTTGCACATTAGTCATTTTACATATTTATTACCTTGCACTGGTTACAAATAAGAATCAATATTACAAACATTCATTCAAAACAAATGGGGATGGGATTAGGGATTACAATAATACTGAATTCAAATAAAACTTCTCAATAACTAATTAACTCACTAATTATTTAGTGATTGGAAATCACAAAGAGACTTACACCAAACACATGTTAGTTTCATTTCAAAATAAACAGTTTTTATATAAAAAGGAAATAAATTCGCATGAAGTAGGCACAAGTATTTATTTAAACATGGTTTATTTACTCAAACATACATAAAAGTATAATAGTCGCATGCAATACTAAAGATATTAGGCAGCATGTTCGTATCAGATACTGAAAATATACCAAAAGGATACTAAAATAAAATAGATTCATGTAGGATTCTGGCAAGGAGGCTACCATCACCTGGGAAGAGGCGTCGCCTCCTGGATCCTTGTTTAGGAGACGATCGCCTCCTTGCAAAAGAGACGTCGCCTCTTCACCGGGAACTCAAAGGCTTGCAGGTTACTTAAATCCAAAGTAAACCAAATTACATGCGATGTAAACATAAATTTACCACTAATACATCAATATTTCATGTAATCATACCTTCATATACTATTCAATGGACTAAAAATTCAATAATAAATTATTAAAACTAAGAAAATGAAGTTTTTTATGAAAGTAAGAGCTTAAGAGGCTTAAGAAAGACAATTCTTACTAAATGAACCGCATTTGATACTCCTAATTGAGCCCTCAGAGCTTGGTTTGTGGGTTTATCTACTTTGTATACAAGAGCACCCTTTTTTTCTTCAAGAAAATCAACTCTCCTTAATCAAACTCTTCTTTTTCACCCTTTTTCACTCTCTTTTCTTTTCTTTTTCTTTTAAGGTTTGTTTCTTTCTTTTTCTCTGTGTTCTCTAGTCTTTCTTTTGTGTCTAACCTCTTTTTACCAGACCCTTAAGCCCTCTATCTAAGCCTTCTTCCTTTCTCTCTTTCCCATTCCCTAAAAATGCCATTAGGATCAAGCAATCATTTCCCCTCACTCCCCTTATCTTTTCCATACTCTCTCTCCCTAGAAAGTCATCCTTTCATACCCAAATCTGCAGGCTAGAGATCTGTGGGTCCACTTCTGGTGTATGGGGTCAAAATGCATTTAATGTAAAGTTAGGTCGGCAACTAAAGAGGTGTTGCCTCTTTGGGTCCAGGTGGAAGGGGTGTCGCCTCTTCACCAGGCCTTAATTGGGTCTGGGCTTGGGCTTAGGCTTTGGATTATGGGTTTTGGGCTAGGTTTAGGCTTCTGAGTCCATTTTAAAAAAGGCTTCGAGTCCCCTTACTTTCAAAATTTTGACTTGCTCATCATTAGGCCTTCGTCGCGGGTCGGTCAAACCAAGGGTGTCTACAATTTACCCCCTTGGTTTTTTGAAAACTAGAATTTGGAAAATCAATTTTTCGAAAAAGCAACATGCGATAAAAGCGGTAAACAGTGAAACCGACATACCTGACCTTCGAGCTTCGCTCAGGCCGTTAGCCTCGGGAATTCAAACCCAAGAGGTCAAATTTTAGACTCACTGCAGTATCTTGAAACATGACTGTGATCCTCAAGTTTTCCTGGCCCCGATCAACCACTCATTATAGTTGAGGGATGAACCCCAGGCTTTCCTTGCTCGAGATGTCACCTAGTGAAGAAAAATGAAAACGTAACTATGTTCCTCGGGTTTTTCTGGCCCAATCAGTTACTCATTAATATTTTGTCATAATTTTCATCCTTTTTTAGGCCTGATCAGCCACTCATTATAGTTGAGGGGTGAACCCCGGGTTTTTCTGGCCCGAGATGTCACCTAGTGAAGAAAGATGAAAACGTAACCGTGTTCCTCAAATTTTTCTAGCCCGATCAGTAACTCATTAATATTTTATCATGATCCTCAGTTTTTCCGGGCTTGATCTTCACTCAGTAGAAAAAGAAGAAAAATGCACTTTGGGAATTCAAACCCGACCAGACGCTTCATTTCAATGCACACTTCAGGGATTCAAACCAGACCAGATGCTTCATTATAACGTGTACTTCGGGGATTCAAACCCGACCAGACTCTTCATTTCAACGCGCACTTCAGGGATTCAAATCCGACCAGACGTTTCATTTCAACAAGCACTTCAGGGATCCAAACCTGACTAGATGCTTCTTACCAACACGTAATATGCACTTCGGGGATTTAAACCCTTCCAAACACTTCATTTTAATGTGCACTTGGATTAGAATACCTTCAATCTTTCAAAGTTGATTTCGGGATTCACCCGAGAGATAGAATAAATAATTCTCCACTTTTTCTTTTAGGTTCCATTAGGGATTCCCACCTACCTGATGGGCCATTCACGGGCTTCTTTGCCTTTCTTTTCCTTTTTCCTTTTCCTTTTGCATCTTTGGGCCCATCCTTTAAGGCCTACCCTTTTTACTATATATACAAACCTTTCCCTTTCTTTCCCTTTCTCTTTCTCCTTCTTCTTTTCTTTCTTTTTCATTTCTCCCCACGTTTTCTCATTTTTTAACATGGTTTATGAAAGGATGCCGCCTTTGCCCCCTTGGGATCTCTTTTCTTCTGCCCTTACCCCTCCGCGCAACCATGGATTCACCAAAGGCAACACAATTCCCATTCTGGCTGATTTGGAGACTCACATATGTTCTTTAACTTCAGGAGAGGTTAGTATCCAAAACTCCTCATTTTTCCTACAAATTCTACTGGGTTAGGATGCATTCACATTCATTTATCAATTAGGATTAGAAATAGGATCGAATTAGATAAAAAAAAAATGTGAATTTTGATGAAAATTTGTAAAGAAAACGCTATTCTTCACGTTGAGGACTCGTCACCTCTTCTAGGAGGCGATCACCCCTTCGAAGAGGAGATCACTTCTTGATCAAGAAGTGATCATGTCTTTGATGTGAAGAGGGTGTCATCCTTTGCATAAGAGGCGTCGCCTCTTGGGCAAGGGGCGTCGCCTCTTGGGCAAGGGGCATCGTCTCTTAGCCACGAAAGACCTCTTTTTTCTTCCATTTTTCCATTTTTTTTAGCTAAATTCACACATCTAAGAATATTTAAATGATACTATATCAATTCTACTCCCTGATTTCTCCTTGCAGCATGATGCGCACACATTTAAAGGCACGGGGAATTTTTATGGAGCTCGAGTCTTCTATAACGAGTTTACGGATGACTAGAGGGACCGGATCCAGGACATTGGATTTGAGGACTTTGTCCTTTCTCTACCTGAGGAACAAGGGAAGATAAATTATTAGCCTCTTCATGCATTGATGGAGAGGTGGCTAAATACGACTCACACCTTCCACTTGCCATTCGGGGAGTTAATGTTGGATCTCATTTCTTTTGTTGCCATCACTAGGATCGCGTGCACCGGGGACCCCATTCCTTTTAATGCCAGCATGCATCAGACGAGTACGAATACAGTTGCCTCTATCGAGTGTCTTTTAGAGGTGATTCCCGATATGAAGGGGACTTACACAATCAATTTGGATTCGATCCGGAGCTTCTACACCTGGGAGAGAGCCGCGGTGATGACCTTTGCCCGTAAGATTGACCAGGTGGTACGGTCTTTCTTAGTTTACCTGCTTGGCACCACTCTTTTTGCCGACACTGCCAGCTCCCTAGACGTGATGTTATTTATGCCGCTTCAGGACTTAGATTTGTTGGCCACCTATGATTGAGGCAATTGTGCTCTAGCATACCTGTATTGCAGCATGGATGAGGTGGTGCGTGGAGTGAAGAGGTTTTGTAGCTTCTAGAATGCCACCTGGTATTTCCTGAATCCTCTTTTGATTTATTCTGAAAGTTTCTTATTTGTCATCTGTTAATAATTTCCTTTATAGGTCTGGGGATTGGAGTTGGAGCTGATTATTGGGATATCCTGTATGGTGGATCACCTTTCAACTATAGGGAGGTAGGGGGCCAGCTGTGTACTGAAGAGACATATGGCCCATGTGCACATCCATCGAGAGTTTCTGAACTCCCTAACTCCTAAAAGGGTACTTGAAAAATGAACAAAAAACTCTTATTAGTATTCTATTAATTTTATTCACTTACCTACTACATTAACAGATACAGAGTGCTCTGTGGGGACCAGAGAACTGGTGGAACCCCGAGATGGTCTGCTCTAGGCCGCTATCCCTATAGAGATTTCTGCTTTGAGGTCCCAGCTATCGAGTATGGTCCCTGAGCAAGACGTGTCCCCTAGTCTCCTCCCCGACACATTTTCAAGACACACGAACTAGAGGGTGAGGAACTTGACCGGGCAATTGCTGGAGAGCTAGCTATTGATCATAATGTGCGGGTGAAGAGCCGATATCTGGATTTCGCCTGGACCCACCTCTTGTAGCGAGTCCCCCTGGACGTCGGCTCTACCTCTCAGGTATTTTGTTCGATTCTTTGATTGCATTCCTTGAAGTATCATGTTCTGATGCGATTTCTTGCTTTTAGGTCACAGGCACTGGACCTGCATCACGTGCTAGACCCTCAGTTCCGGAGAGACCTCCATAAAGACCCCGCACATATGAGAGTGGGGCAGGCACTTCGATTGGAGCACAACAGCCTAGACCTCCTACTGTTACCACCTTCAATCTTATTGATGGCAGCCTTGTGCATACACCGGACCCCTTGGCTCGGTGCTGGGTTCCTCCAGGAGGGCTATCGCGCCATTTTTTGACTCTAGATGAGGAGCAGACACTTGCCTGTGCTCCCATTGGCACCACCTATGTAAGTTTGTCTTTGGTCCTATCTTCTTAATCATTCTTAACACATTTGTTAGTACTGATCAGTTTATCAATAATGCAAATTCCTTTGGAGCAAGGTCAGTACATGTACAGACTAATAGAGCTCAGAGGGATTATATGTTAGACGTCACCCAACAGTGGAGGGTAAAGATTCTTCTTATTCCTACATGTATGTATACTTGCATGATTTACTCACCTTGTGTTTGCTTAAATAGGATCGAGATGAAATGAGCTAGGCGAGGATTGCCGCTCTTGAGCGTCAGATTGAGGTGCTTCAGATTGCCGAGGATGAGGATGACGATGCAGCAGATGAAGGTAGTACTGAAGAGGGCAAGGATTCTGAGAGCACATATTCAGATGCTTCTTAGATTATAAGCTCTTTGATTTTTGGAAACAATATACATTGTTAAATCTGAAGTTTAGGAAATTTTTTTTGCTTTTCTATTTCACTTTGCTCGGATAGAATATTTCAAAATTAACTCAGTTCAATGAATCTTAATTTTAAAGAAATTTGATGTTCTTGATTGCATGAATGTATGTACAACCGAATTCCATACTCGAGACTGAAGTTATATTAAAATTCCAAATAAAACTTTTTTGTTCACTGGTGGAGAGGCGTTCATCTCTTTACAGAGGCATCGCCCCTTCAATCCCTGCTCAAGAGGCGATCGCCCCTTTTCAATGAGGCGTCGCCTCCTCGAAGAGCCGATCATCTCATCAGCAATTCTGCAGAAACTTTAAAATCCCTAGCCTCTTCTAAAAACCCCCAATTTCTAGCTTCGCCATTTTCTCTTTTCTCTCTCTGAAATATACCCTAAATCTCCCCAAATGACTAAAAAAAAGATTGAAACGACTGCAGACGATCTTGAAAATCTGAAATGGCAAATCTTGGTCTAAATTGGAGCCATTTCATTTATCCATTTTTCGATCTTTACATGCTAGAAAGATCAATTTCTCACTTCTTCATATTCTTGCACAATTTTGGGATCTTGAGAAACATGTGTTCAGGTTCAACACTGTGGAGCTATGCCCCCTACTAGAGGAGTTTGAGGCTATCCTTGGCTCTCAGACAGATTCTGCTTGTCAGATTGTAATTCCTTTGGTTAAGATTCTGAATTTGCACTCTCTGCAGTATTAAAAGGCCCGAATGTTCAACTTTTCACCTCAGTCTTCACTTTGCCACATCTTTAACATTGAGATCCTAATAGACTCTCTTCTAGAAGTGATAGTGGCAGTGGATAACAAGGAAGCATATTGGCCTCAGATGTTGGTCTTTTGTATATATGCTTAATTTTTGCTTGTTTCTCCTTCTGTTAATGGCGATTCTAAGATTCTGCATATCTTAGATCAAGTGGAAGCAGGCCTGAATCCTTTTTCTCTCATACTGACTGAAACAATCATCGGATTAGATAACTTTGCCAAAACTAGATGATTCTCTGGAAGTTCCCTATTACTGGAGGTTTATTTTCTTTCCATTCTTCATTTACTGCCCCTTTCTTCTGTAATTCTTTACCTTCTGCATCTATAATCTACACATACATGGTTTTAAGAAAAGCTGAGGTTACTTGAACCTCCTAAAGATATCACACATTACAAAGCAAAGCATTGTCGCACTCGAAGACTTCATTCTACTCCAGTAGATGTTCAGAGTTGGTTATCCACTTTCCCTTATACTTTGATCCAGTGGATGTGACCATAGTGGATGTTGTAACATATGACCATTCGGTCTTACACTTACTGTGTACCTGTAACTGGCCTTCATTTTGCCACCTTTTATAATCATGCACGGCTATATAGGCAGTATGGACAGAAATAATTAATCCCTGAACTTATGCACGAGTTTGAGTCGGGGCCTCTTCCTCAAAAATTTTTGGATAATCTGGCTGCGACTTGGCCTCAGATGACCATTTAGAGGTATATCGACCACAATGGAGATCAGTCCACTAACGACTAGTATAAGGCATGGGTTCAGTTGCAATAGACAAAAATGGATGAATTTATTATAAACAGCAGGACAAGGGCATTACAGGCATCGAGTGCCAAGGGGGTTCAAAAGAAAAGAAGACAAAATTAGCATATGTAATTTAGTCTTTATCAGTTTTTGGATGGATGGAATTCCCTTTTTAGTTAAACAATCTGTAATAAGCATTTAATGCAAAGTTTAACAATAATAAAGGTAATCCATTCCATTTAATCTGAGCACAAAGTGACTATATATTTTTACTTCTTACATATCTCTTGTTGTCAGTTGGTTTGCCCTTGTAAATTTTCCAACCAACTATTTTTCCTCTCTCTCTCCTTTTTTAGGTCCTTAAATTTTGCTTGAACTGCCTCTTTTGAGGTTTTCAATCTAGCAGGAATTTTAATTTTTCATTTTTTCATCTCTGACTTTTGCCTAGGCAGCCCCACTTTTTAGGTTTTCTCCCTAGTAAGATTTCACAGAAAGTACTTCTTCAACTTGTCAAAGTTGATAGGCTCTCTGAATTCATTCCTTTTATTAGTCAGATATGATAGCAGCGCCCTTGGAGAATAGTTTCTTGACCAAATACAGACCTTCCTAATTTGGCTTAAACTTTTCCCGTGGATCCCTCATAATTGGCCTAGTCAGCTTTAAGACCAAATCACCCTCTTTAACCTTCTTTGGCTTAATCTTCTTGTTTTAAGCCCGAGCTATTCTTTTCTGATATAGCTGCGAGTGATAGATGGCCTTCATTCTTTTCTCATCCAATAATGTCAGTTGTGCCAATCGACTTTCCACCCATTGATACTTGAAAATTTTGGATTCTAAAAGAACCCTTAGTGACTAAATTTTCAGCTCCACTGGCAACACCGCTTCACATCCATACACCAGGGAATACAGGGTAGCTTCGATTGAAGTCCTAGCGATGGTTCTATATCCCCATAGTGCAAATTATAGGTAATAGGCCCAATCTTTATAATTCTCCAGTGTCTTGGCCAAAATCTTCTTCACATTCTTATTCGTGGCTTCTACGGCCCTATTAGCTTGTGGTCGATATGGAAAAGACTTATGATGTTCAATTTTGTATTCCTTCAATAAAGTAGTTGTCTCAACTCTACATTGAACACCATTATTAGAGATAATGTGATGTGGTAACCCGTATCGGCAAATTATATTCTTCTTTACAAATCTTGCCATATGTTTTAACTCAACTGTAGTGAACGATTTCGCTTCGACCCACTTAGAAAAGTAATTGATTGATACCATAATGTATCGATGCCCATTGGAAGCTTTTGGCTTCACTTCCGCAATGATATCGATTCCCCAAGCTGCGAACGGCCACGGAGAAGTCAACCCCTGAAGTTCCATGGAAGGTAGATGGCTTACATCACCATATATTTGACAGTTATGGCATTTCTTTACATATTTCACACAATCTTCTTCCATCGTCAGCAAGAAATAACCTTGGCGAGTTGTTTTCTTAGCTAAGACTGTTCTGTTCATGTGCGATCTGCGTACACCTTCGTGAACTGCTTCCATAATCTTTCGAGTGTCAACCTTATCAACACATCTGAGGTGAACTCCTGTCGGCACTCTTTTATATAACATCCCATTATGGTTGATGAACTGTCGGGATAGCATTCTCAGGGACATCCTTTTTTTTCTATCAGCATCGTCATGGAATCTCCCCGTTTCCAGATATTATTGTAAATCCTGAAACCAGGGTTTCTCTGTGGGATCAATCGACATTACCTTGATCTCTTCATGACAGGGAGTTTGAGATTTTACCAGAATGAGAGGTTTGACTACTGCTTATTTCTCTCCTTCACATGTTGAAGCCAAGGTGGTTAAAGCATCTGCCATCTGATTTTCTTCGCTTGGCAAATGTACAAACTTGTACAAAGCGAAGGATAACAAAATGGTAACCACATAATCCCAATACAACTTCAGCTTATCTTCTTTGACTTTCTATTATTTGGAGAACTGCTTTACCACTAACATCGAGTCTCTGTATATTGTGGTCTCATTTGCCCCTATGTTCCGGAGAGCTTCCAAACCATAAATACAGGCTTCATACTCTGCTTAATTGTTGATGACCTCAAATTCTAATCTTTTCGCCATCGGGATTATTTTCCCTTTTGGTATGATTAGAATTACACCTATACATGCTCCCTTGCTATTGACGGCCCCACCGAAGTACATTTTCCATGTCTGGATTTCGATTGCCCCCAAGTGTTCATTTGGAAACTCTAATTCTTATTCCTGTCTGTCATCCATTGGATTCTGAGCCAAGAAATTTGCCACCGCCCTTCCTTTCACTACTTTCTTTGCCACATAATCTGTATCAAACTCCATAAGCAAAACCAACCATCTAGCCAATTTTCCTATGAGTGACAGAGTTTGCTGGAGGTATCTGAGTGGATCATGCTTTGAAACCGCTTGAACCCTGTAGGATTGGAAGTAATTTTGAAGCTTCTTGATCACCTAAATTACTGTTAAACATGTCTTCTCTACGTGACTATAGTTGGGCTCATATGGTAGAAGCTTCTTGCTCAGGTAATAGACTGCATGTTCAACCCTCCTATCACCATCCTAGGCTAACATGGTGCCTATTGCTTCTCTCTCGATGGCAAGGTAAAGGATTAAGGGAAAATGTGCATCTAAGCTCTTACCGTTCATATCAAGGTTTAACTGGCCCCCAAAAATTCATAAGGGTCCAAACGCACTCCTGACATTACATTAGGAGGCCAAACACACATAAATTAACGTTTAGTTAATTCCCAACGTTATAAAAAATATTTAGACTGTCAATATAGCTTCTACCGTTAAAAATATGGCACTCCAAGAAACTAAACTCCTCTCAAGCATTTTGTCAAACAGATCATGCGCAACCAAAAATTAACCAAATTTTACATACCTATCGATCAAAGCAGTCCAAGCAAGAATAAAATTTCAACAATAATATGAGCTTTAAACAAAAAAAATCAAATCTTAACAAATAATTAAATACAACCCAAGAAGAACAAATAACAGGGGATTTGTAGATACATGTTAAAAAAAATAGGGGATTCGTAGCTTTTTTCCACCTGCAAACCATTGGTAACCAAAGCCTTCTTGTCCCAATCTTCCTTTTCACCAATCCTTCATGATGTTGATTGGTTGGTTTTGTTCTTTAGTCCCAAGTCCTTGAACCTTGAGCAGATTATAATCTCAGACATTGATCTTTTCTCTTCAGGGTTAATAATTTTTACGAACTTTGAGTTTCATCTCTGTACGAGGTAGTTGGGAAACAAGAACCATCTATTCTTGATAATAACATTGGAAATAATGATCTTATGCTTGAATTTATGCTAGGACTTCTTGTTATTGCCTTCTTAAATAAGTAATTATTCTCTTTTTCCTTTGTTAGTGAATCTTGATCATATCAACAATTGATCAAAATCTTCCTCTCTCTGGATAAAGATCTCAAGACTGGGATCATCCTAGATTGGAAGGGTTCTGTAAGAATCTGAGTTGCTGCCTTCCCTGAGTTGATATCGACACAAATTTTCTGGGATTTATGTGGGTAAACTAATGGATGTGTTATCTCAACTTTGAGTTTAGTGAGAACAACAGCTCTGGACATTGAGAGAGTAGCAATTTTGGTGGCGGCAATGACGAGGGCAGTGGCAAAGTGCTTGTCGAGGAGTTGATGTTAAAGAATGAGAAATTAAGGGACAAGCAAATATGTCATGATGAAGCTTCTGCTAAAATATTCATTCTATTTTTCATAGGAAATAATTTTGTACCATTCCTAGCCTAGATACATCCATGAACAAGATCCAAAGAAAAAAAAATCAACGTTATGAATAGAGCACAAGATGGTTGCATTGTCCTGCGCCCTTGTCTGTAAATCTCCGCTCAGCATTCCACCTCTTGTACATTTATGGAGTTGTGCATCAACAAAGTATGCTATTACAACATACGACAAGTAGACATCCGAGGAGGAGCAATGAGGGCAGAGGAATGGAGGGTAGTAAGGGTGGGACAAGGAAAGGCAGTAGAGGTGACAGTACCATATTTTAAAAATCTAGTTAATTTTAGTTGCGCATAATCTGTTTGACAAAATGCTTGAGAGGAATTTAGTTTCTTGGAGTGCCATATTTTTAACGGTAGAAACTATATTGCCAATCTAAATATTTTTTGTAGTGTTGGGAATTAACAAAACGTTAATTTATGTGTGTTTGGCCTCCTAGTGTAACGTCAGGAGTGGATTTGGACCTTTTTTAATTTTTTGAGGCCAATTGAACCTTGATATGAACAGTAAGGACCTAGATGCACCTTTTCCCAAGGATTAATAGTTTACCCGGTCTCGGTGGCTGCAAAATCAAAGGATTCATCAAATAATTCTTGATAATTTTGAAACCTTACTAACACTTGTCATCCCAAACAACTATTAATTTTTCTTTAAGAGTTTGAAGATGGGTTTGCAGATACTGGTCAGCTTGGCTATGAATCTGCTGATGTATTGCAGTCCTCCGATGAACCCTTAAACCTCTTTCTCGTTCCTTGGTGCAAGCATTTCTCTGATCACTCTAACCTTGTCTGGATCCACCTCTATGCCTTTCTGGTTGACGATGTGTCCTAGTAACTTCCCAGAGGTCACCCCAAAAACATATTTCTTTAGGTTAAGCCTAAGGTTGTATTTTTCTACTATAGCCAGAAACTTGTCTAGACCTCGAAGTGTCCTTCCCGTGTCGGAGACTTCACCATCATGTCGTCTACATATATCTCAATCTCCTTGTGAACCATGTCATGTAGCAGTGTGGTAGCCATCCTCTGATAAGTGGCCCCTGTGTTCTTCAAACCAAATGGCATGACTAAATAGCAATAGACACCCCATTCAATGGTGAAAGAAGTCTTCAGCTTGTCTATCACTGCCATCATGATCTGGTTGTACCCCAAGAAACCATCCATGAAAGAATACATAGCACTTGAGGCGGCACTATCAACTAGAGTGTCAATGTGTGGCAAAGGGAAATCATCCTTCGGGTAGGCTTTGTTCAAGTCTCGATAGTCCACACACATTCTGACCCCCTTCCGTCCTTCTTAGGAACTGGAACTATATTAGCTAGCCACTAAGTGTCATCTACCACCTCTAAGAACTTTACTTTCAGCTGCTTTTCTATTTCTTCTTTGATTAGAAGAGCCCATTCCGGCCTTAACCTCCTCTTCTTTTGTTTTACTAGTGTAATGTGAGAATATGTGGGGATTCTATGCTCTGTGATCTCTCTGTCAATCTCAGGCATATCCTCATGACCCCAAGCAAATACTTTCTATCTTCTTTTTAATGTTTCTTTCATTTTTTCTGTGACACCTGTTAAGGATATCAAGCATACATTGTATGCATATGACTAATACATAACATATTTATTAAAAACTAACTTTATATCACATGTCAATATATATACGTCACCCTTATATATATAAGTAATACATATTATACAAAAAGAGCTTACAATATCAAGTAGCTCACATCTATTTTTTCACGTGTTGTACATATACAATACACTGCCCTTGTTACAACATAATAAAATTTATTAAGTACGTCATGCTCAAAAACCTGAGGACGATACCTCTGCTGACCTACCTGACAAAATGCTAATATAATTGATGCAAATGTTTCTTCAAGACATATTACAGTTCTTCTAATCCTGAAAAACATTACAGATGAGTGAGCATGCAACTCAGCAAATGAATAACATAATATTCTATAAAAAAAAATAGCACATTCAAGCATATAGTATTATCAATTATCAATTTATTCAATGTTTAACTATAATTTATAGTATACATATAGTAATAGTAGCATAGTAATATTGTACTACATATTTCTTTAGCCTTTATATAGCTTATCAAAGGAATTTCATAACGCACACAACATTTCCATAATCATAGTGTTTTCTTTTGGACAATAATGAACTTATAGTATTTACAAAATCTTAATAGCATAATATTTTCTTCTGGACAACAATGTACTTATGAATTATATAAATAAAACTACAACTTCTTTTCAATAATTCATGGATTCCCATACTCACACAGCCCACCATAATCTTATATAAAAATTTTCTTTAGCCTTGTTACGGCATTTCAAAGGGATTTTATATCGCACACAGCATTACCATAATCTTTTGCCAACAATTTTTTCAATCCGTATTACAGCATATAAAGGGGATTCCATATCGCACACAGCCCTACCTCATTCACAAGTAGCATTGCATCCTCATATTCATCTAATCATATTTTTTTATATTTACATATATATCAAGACTTCACCACACTGTCATAGCACTTTATTCAACTCATCATCAACTAAATACATCACATATCACTCCATAAAGCAAATTAATTTCTCCCCCATAATATATAGGAAAATAATATTATACCAAAAATATACCGAAATATACCATATTTCAACATGGCAAAATTGACAATGCAAATTCAAAAATACACCAAAAAATTTCACGTTATGAATATCAAAGCCATATTCTCTAGATCAAATTTTTTATAAGTCTAGATTAATTTTCAACTGATTTCACATCAATTGGATATATATAGAAGGAGAAACATCAAAAACATTCCACCATAGTTAAGCTGTCAATAAAATTAAGCAACATAAAGTATGGTCCAAATTGGCCATCAAGACAAAAAAATTAAGCTTCCTCTATTTCCATAAATTTTGTAAATAACATCTCAAATTTTTCATAGAAACCAACGGCAAACAATTTGGAGTTATACAACTCTAGATAAAGCTCAAACAAGTTTTATATTCTCCACTAAACAAGGTACCCGAATTCAGCAAACATCATTCACATTTACAATCTCATCTCAACAATAATCATCCATCAACATAATAATCAAATATCACAATAATTGAAATTTAGCATCTACTAATTATAAAACACATATTTCTCTTATCCAATCAACTTAATAAATAAATTTATATTTATTTATTTATTTATATGTCTTATATCACATAGAACATTAAGTTATCCACTTACATTTATTTCTTCTTTCCCTTTGCTTGTTAGTTGTGTGTTAGCCTCTTTTTCACTTGGTTTAGCTGAAATAGATCATAATTTACTTATTTTAAACACTTAATAATAATGGAACCTCTTTCTAACATGATAACATCACCAAACTACCTAAACATATGAAGCTGCCAACTATGACAGATTTAATAGCGTGAATTTAAAAACTCTCCATAAATTCTATACAATTAATCTGAAGATGAAACTTTCCAGATAACTTACCCTATATGTTTAAAGTAATTTAAAATTAATTTTGTCTCAATTGGATGTGTATAGAGGAATAACTCTAAGAAATAATCCACCTTACTCAAACCACCAATGGAAACTGAGCAGTAAAATGTTTCCTTTTATTACACTAACATAGAGTCTGAATCAGATCGAGCCGAAGAGAAACAATTTTAGATAACTCTTCAAAGTTTCCATATCATAAAAAAAAACTTGATTTGAAGCTTCGTATCTCAATATATACAAGAAACGCCGAGACTGATTTTAACTAATGAACTCTGTAAACCTGATTCACATAATCAAAATGGCTGCTTTCAGGGGCAACTTTGAAAAATTGTTGGGACTTATAGAAACAAAATTTTGAGCTGAAATTTGAATCAGTCTTATATTTATATGTCTAGAAAATTATATGAAAATTTCACTTCATTTGGACAACTATTGAGGGAGGTATGGTTAGCTAAACACAATCAGATTAGTTTACACTAACAGATTGAGCACTACAAAGTTCAGCTTTGTTAGACCATCATAAAGGCCAAATCAGCTCTAACCAAAGCTAAAACGTTATAGAGGATATATTTAAGTTTCCATAGAATCAAAATACACTTAATTTCAAGCTCTATAACTCAATATATGATCAAAATAATATGACTGAAAAACCAGGAAAAATGAACCCAAAAACTGTAGCATATGAACCCTAGATTAAATCAATCAAATCACTTAAAATACTTACCAAATCAATCACCATATACTTTAGAGATGATGATTACAGCCTTATAAATTCTTTAGACCTCCAAATTTAGCTTGCAAAATCAACACCAACAAGTAGAATCAACTCTCCTCTCATCTCCCCCCCCCCCTTTTTTTCTTAATCTTCTTAAGTGTTTCTATTTTTTTTCTCTTTAAACATCTAATAATATACATATATTTGCTTAAGCCACAATTTAGGAAGGGTCTAGAGCCTTTTTAGGATAGGTTTGAGTGTAAAATATCTACTTAGCCTCTTAATGAAAAGCTAATATAACATATTAACCAATGAACTTCCAATTGTTCATTTTAGGATATTTATTTGCTTCAATTGAGTCTTTATCATCATAACCTTTTTAATTCTCATTCTTCACTTCATTTATACTCATAATCCCTTTTATTCTCATAATTTCACTCATTTTGAGTGTCATCAAAGTTCAAAAATTCTCGCTTCTTGATCGAGTATAAGTCGTAGCTAGATTCAACACACTTACTTAACTTTATGCAACTCTTAACTTACACTTAAGTGTCCATAACCATATCCAAATATACTAACCTATACTTAAATTCAATCTATATGCATAATGAATGCAAACATACAAATAGTTAGGGTACGGGTGTTACAGTTCCCACAACAATGATTGATTAAGGATACTTTAGAATAGAATTCAAGTTTCACATAAGAGTTTTACTATCAAGTCACACACTTAATGACTTAGGTAGAATTAACTATTCAAGGATAATATTAGAATTAGCCAGTAATAATGAATATGCCTCTTTATTAATAAAATGAAAATATAACAAAGTCAATGTATTGCCATTACATGATTGGCCTAGGGCACTTGTGAGCATGATCTCAATTGTGATTGGTATTCTTATGATCGTGATTGATCCTTTCACGATCTTATTGAGGCTTATAAGGAACATTGGAAGTCGGGTCTTTTTTTGATACTGAAGATCATAAGTGAGGTTGGCATGATCACGATCATGACTTCTCTTGTGAGGAGCACTGTTATTTGAGGGTTGCGAGCTTCTCATTAATCACGAGCTGCTTAGGCTTCCTCACATTTGTGATTGAGATCATGAAGATCACTATAACTTTGCAATTTTATAGACTATTGGCTTATGATTATAATAAGCTTGCTCATGATCATGTCTTTTTTCCTTATGATTGTGACTAAGATCATGAAGAGCACTACAAACTTAAAATCTTGAGGACTTTAAGTGGCTATAACTCATGGGCATGATCATGTTCATAACACACTTAAGCATATACATTAGTATATCAAAATTGATTTGTTAAGGTCAAAACATAGGTAATTAGTTATTGATCATGCAAATGATCAACAATCTCCCCGTTTTGACTTTAACAAACCAATTTTGAGTGATTAAAAAAGTAAGTTCATGCATGTGAGTTCAAATGTTTTCATTGCTCCTTTTAATATGTACATGGGTTTTTTTTATGAAACTTCTCCTCAATGTTTGCATAGTTTAGGGGTTTTAATAACTTATGGCTTTTTGTTGTATTCAAATTCCTAAAATAAATTAGGTAATGTCATTCTTTTAAATTAAGCAAGTATAAATTATAAGTATAAAGTCATTGGATACATATATCCTATATAACATCACATATATCACTCATATTCTCCATTTTTTGTCAAAGTGCCAAAAGAGAGCACAAAAGAGATAATATTGAGACACTAAGAAAGCACATTAAAAAATATTTCATAAAGACACTAATAAAAATATTTTATTAATAAAAAGAACATCACATAAAATAGAATAGCAACACACTAAAACACGAAACAAGCTAACAATTTAATCATTGAGAAAGCACTTAAACAAACACAAAAGGAAAGAAGTCATCCAATAAATGAAATGTAATGAAAATAAAAGAAACCTAATAATATGCATAAAATGACATGAAAAAATCAACAAAAAGCTTTAATCTTGAGCATCATCTCATGCATCATGACCTTCCTCCTCATATGGCATTTGTGTACCATCAAAACCTTATTGTGGCCATGGACATTAAAGTTGTTATTGGAGAAGATAGTGAATTTCATATTCAATCTGGTCATGTGATTATTAAAATGAGTCTCCATGAGTGACATTCGATCAAAAAGATATAATTGATGAGACCTATTTTGATACACCTTGAGCGCTTGCCTCTTCCCTTGTTCTCTTTCTCCTAGGCATGAAAGTCCCTTCTTGTGGTTGCTCACCCAATTCTTCTTTAATTATTTCCAAACCTATTATTCCAACTCTTTCAACCTCATCAAGGTCTTGTTCAAGTTCTTCATCAACTATTGCCTCATCCTTGAACACCTAAATATTATTTACCTACTTAAATTGCTTAGAATTCTTGATGAAGGTTTCATCTAGGAAAGGGGGTAAAATGGAGTTAAGGTTTTTGAGAAGAATATTGAAAAAGTTTACAAGTTTGGTTACAATCCCTCATATGCTAATACTCCTTGCTACATTATCAGTAACAAGCCAAAGATTCCATATGAGAAATCTACCAATTTCAAGTTGTTCATTATTGACCATTGTATGCAAAAGACAAAGGTCATCAAGAGCAAGGGCTTCATGACTAAGGCCCCTTTCACTGGTGGAATAAGAGAAAAAACATTAAAGGTACTATAGGAATTTTGACTTCATGGAAGAAACTTTGGTGACCCCTGCAACACAATTGCCAAAATTTGGTTTATTTTGCATAACCTAAAAACTATGTGGCATACAAGTGGTTGGGATCTGAATTACTCTCCTTTGTGAAAAACCAAACAATGTATTAAAGTCCATGGCAGTCATGAAACAATCCCTCCCCCAAGTTTGAATCTTTTGTTATACAAGGGGTTATCCTCATCAATTGTTGAGTACCTAAAGGTGTAGATTGAAAGAAACTCAATAACTAAGGATTGGTATGTGGGATAGGCTTCAAAGGTAAGATTATAAAGGTTATTTTTGTCAAAAAGATCTTTGTAAATACTCAATTTTCAACAGTCCCTCAAAATGGTCCAACAATAAAGGTTTCTGCTGACAAGTCAGAGGATAACCCTAAAAGAGCTATCCATAGCATGCTTCTAGAGTTACAATCTTAAAAAACCCTAAACTAGGCTTTATATTCAGAATCAGGACTTTAAAATTTTGAACTGATGCTTTAGAGTGCTAAACCAAAGCCTTTAAAGTCTGGTTTGACCTTTAAGGGCTCGAACTGAACTTGATTGTCTAATTACCCTTAAAAATCTTAAAAAACTCTCCAAACTAAATCTAAAGGACCAGTAAAACCCAAACTAAAATCTCAAAAACCTAAAAAATAGATCCGAAACAACCCAAAAATATGTGTGGGATGACCCTATGCACGTGGCTTAAGAAAAGCCATGTGCGTAGGTTTTACACACGCAGGTGGGAAAACCACATTCATGGATGGAACCCATGTGTGTGGGTTTTTCAAGAGCCACACACATGGCACATGGGTTGTGCTAGCCCCCTGATTATAAAATGCATTTTTCAAAAATGTTAAAGGGAATTTTAGGCAATTTTCGAGTTTTTTTTTTTAATATTTAGGGACTATTTTTCATTTTGAGGTAGATTTTCAAGACTATTTTGAGAATTATCAAGCCTCAAACCCCTACGGTTATGGTGAACGACTCGTGAAAATGCATTTCCTCAAATACTCAACAATCAAAATAATATTTTTCTTAATTATTTTAAAATCCAAAAATCCAAACCAATCTTCATCTAAGTAAAAATACAGTTCAAGGGTAATCCATTTAAGAATCCATTTAATTATTTTTGATAAACATTGCATTTTTCATTCTTTTTGCATATATTTTTCTTCTAATTGATTTATATTTTATTTTATTTTTTATTTTTTTACTATTTTTATCATTTTGTTTTGTTTTGTTTTTTATGACATTGTTTGGATTTTGTGAATATTTTGTGAAGTAGTTGATGGAAGAGTTGGAAGAAATTAATCAGGAGCGTTTGTTTTATTCTAAAATTATCTATAGAAGATTCAATGCTTGTACAAGTATTGTACATCATTGTCTTTTTCTATTATCATTCATTGGAAGTTCAACCAAGTCCTATATTGTCTTCTTCCATTCTCATCCATGGGAGGTTTGCATATATATATATATATATATATATATATATCACCAAACCAAAAAATAAATACAAATCAAACTAGTTTAATTGGTTAATCAATTAATTGAATAACCAGATATAAATAATATTAAACTATTGAATATGGTTCAATTTAAAATTTACTTTACAGTTTAATTAACAAATCCCTAATTTATTTTAATGATAAAATCACAAACTAATTTAAAAGGACACAAATTCAGGGCTCGTTGGTTGTCTGTTTAGAGTAGCAAATAACATATAGTTGTTAGTATAGCTAATAGTTGAACTGTTTTATACAATTTTTTTAGTGGTTATTATTAGTATAGCAAGTGAATATAAAAAATATAATTTATTTTTAAATATAATTTATACATTTTATAATGAGTTTTAGCTATATAAATTATTTAAAAATATTATATAATAACAAAATAATCTATTATCTTTAGTTTATATATTACTAAAAACATCAAGAGAACATATTTTAAAATGAATAGTAAAATATAAATTTCACAAATATAAGTTTTTAAATTATATAAATAAGTATTATACTTATAATTACTAATTATAGCATAAGACAAAGTTTATTCTGTTATGAATTATTAAAATTAACTATATATATTTAATTAAAAATATTTATTATTAATTATTTGTAATAAAAATAATATATTTCAAATAAAAATAAATTTGAATTAACTATTAGCTGATGATAAAACACTCCAAAATAAATTAATGAAAATCAAACTTGTTAAAAATTATAATAATTATTAACCACTAATTTTTAATTTGACTAATGTTTACAATTTAACTAGTTAATGAAAATAATTATCAATTATCTTTATCCACTAAATGAAATATCTTCATAATTTCTTCTTATGTAACAATTAATAAAGTCAACTGTTCGTATATTTAGATTTAAGGATGTAAATAAGTCTAGCCAATCGAGTTTTGATTAGTTCAAATTTGATTTATTTATAATTGAGCTGAGTTTATTATATTATTTAGTGTTTACAAGCTATTAATGAGTTTAAATGAATATGAAAAATTTTAAAAAGTACAAACTATAAATTAAAATTATTTATTAAAAAATTTAAAGTAAATTATTTACTAAACAAATTGTAATATATTAGAACTATTATTTTATTCTAACAATTTAATGTTAAATATTTTTATACTTATTATAAATAAAAGTTTACGTAATATATATTTTATATTAAATGATTAATACATCAAAATTACAAGTTGATTTACAAAGTTTTGTTCGAACTTGTTCACAAACTTTACGAGACAAACTTTAAATAGTTTGAACTCAACTCATTTATTAAACAAATTTTAATATACAAAATTAAAAATCGAAATTTTTTTTATCAAATTGAACTTCAAATAACTTACAAGCATTTACAACTCAGATTTTTTTCTTGCCATTCCTACCTTTGTTTACCATGTTAGATCAATTTATTTTAGGCCTTGAATTAATTTTAAACGCATTAAACATCCCTCAAATATTAATCAAGAAATTTTCTACTTCAAAAAAATTAATGTTTGAAAAGTCATTTTATTTTTAGGGTGATGACAAATGGATAGAACCTATCCGGGTAGAAAGAATATAATAGTTATAAAAAAAACTTAAAAATAACTTTTTTTTTTCATTTATGATGGATTCAATTTTATTGTTTAGCCTTTTTTTTTTTTTTTTTTAATGTGTTGGATGGAGCAAAAAAATTATATTGGAAATCAACATCCATTAATGCATTAACTATAGTGTGAAAACTTATTCAAGAATAATTCAAAAAAGTAGAGTCAAATTCTTCTATACTAATTTATTTCAAAGAAAAATATATCCTTCTTCACCAATCTTTTATCATATATATGTTCTTATATTCTTCTCTTCATCTACACGATAAAAACATTAGAGAATCAATCATTTATTTCAAAAATATAAGAAAAAATGGAATTATACAATAGAATGGTTAGACCTAGAAACAAATATTATGTTGTATTCATGGGCATGCACCTAAAATCTATAGATCATGGGATAAATGTGCCGGTTCAGTTATAGGATTCAAAGGTTGTCTGTATCATTCCTTTTGGAGTATGAATGGAGTAGTATTACCATGAAAAAATTTCAATAAATCAGACTTTGATGCAGCAAACCACTGAAAAATCTAGCAGATATCAAAGACGCAGATTTATATTTCAAAACAAAAATAAACGGTGGATAAAAAAGAAGTTGTTTTCATGTTACTTCCTTTATCATTGGCTTATAGAATTACACCTCAGAGTAGGCAAGAAGCTTCCCTTGACATATCATTATGGTCATCACTACTCTCTTTACTAGTTTAAAGCTTTCCTTTGTGGAGGGCTGCTCCAAATCTCATTTGGTGGACTTAATAGTTTGTTACATGTAGATTCATACGTCACTTTGAACTAAAATTTATGTTCAATTTATTTAAATTTGAAAATGAAGGATCCAAGTGCAAAAAGACACTTTCAGAGCATAAACCATGTGTTTAAGAAAAAGAAGATAAATCATTAAAACCTCTCTTTGATGAACCTAGCACTGTGTACATGAAATTATACTTTCAAGTGGTATATTAAATTATCTTCGTTGACGTTCTCATCCCTTAGTCATTAAAGAATTCTAATTGTCATTGTTGCATGCTTTCACTTCTACAACTATGGAGCATGATTCAAACGCTGCAACAACATTCTTATAAAGTCTCCAACTTTTTTAAGCAACAAAAAACTGTATTTGCAAACATAACATTACTACTGTACCAATTAATCAAAGAATAAAAAAAAATAAACCTCAAATCTTATTTGTAAACAAATGATGTAGTGAAGGTAGTTTTACATTGATGGTAACCCAGTGAAGTAAAAATTAGAGTTAATAAGTATTATACCGGTGAAATGTTTTATCAATGTCTAATGAATTTTTTTTAACTGAAAATATATACTTGTACTAAACTATTTAGTGAAATCATTTTAAAAATTTTTAGTGAAATCAATTGTTTAGTAAAATCAACATAAAATTTACTTAGTGAAATCAACATAAAATTTGAATAAAAATTACCATGCATTGCATACAAATAAAAAACAAATACATTTATCACCAAATTACAAACAATCTAATCTAATTTCATGGTCATAATTGCAATATATAGTCGATAACATTATTGTCAACGGGGCCACCCATTCAAATTGAACACAAAATAAAATGATAGTAAATTTTAATGTATGAATTTTATTTATAAATTTAAATTTTTTTATGATTAAATATATATTAAAAATTAACTATAAAAAAATTAAATTGATGAGTATATTTTTTTTAAAAAAAAATAATATTTAAAATGTCAAATATTTTAAGTTAAGTTAACATTTAATAGTAGATTATCTAAAATATATTATTTAGATATAATTTATTATTAAAATGATACTAAATTTTATTTGTATCACATAATTCTAAATTTGTAATCTTATTACGCATTACTTATCCGGTTTTGATTCTCTAGTTTGGCAAAATTTCGAGATGGTTCGATTCTCAGTTTGGAGAATTCATGATCTCCAAACCCACTCTAATAAAATTTTTCGGGATAGTTCAATTCAAAGAAAGTCAATGGTCAATAGAGACTTTCAGTTTTGGAGATTTTTAATTCGATTTTTCGGGACAGTTCGGGTACTCTAAGACCTGTGCACAACCCTCAATGATACCAAATCATTTTTAAAAACTTATTAAATTAAATTTTATTAAGTAAGGAACTAAAATTAAAGTAATGAAAATTTTTATTTGCCTTGTATCGATAATTATATTTTAAAAAATATAGCATATAATTTATTTGAAAATAATATATTTGTTATATAAAAAAGTGGTGTAATTATCATTTATTTTTATTTTTTAAATTTTTATTAAGAAAATAACTAATAATTTCTTATTATATTGACTATATTATTTTTTTATATAAAATTAAAATTTAGAGTTGAAAAAAACAATTATAAAAAATATTGAAAGAATATCATACAATTATTTAAAAAAACGACTTATCGAAATTCTATGAATTATAATTATGTTAAAATTGTAATATTAAATTATTTTATTAATATATAACACTTTTATTTTTTTAAAAATTATTTAATTAAATAATAATAATAATAATAATGATAATAATAATATCAAAATATATATTTAATAATTTTTTTACTATCACGAGTCTAAAATTTTTTTTTGTTCATATGCAAAACATGTGATTATTTACTAGTATCATTAAAAAAAATAGAAAGAAAATCATATTGTCAAATTTTCATGCTAATTGTCATTATATATGCATGTCATAAAAATTGTACTAGAAAATTGATACTCTCTCTGTTTCTTTTTAATTGTCATTTAAGGATTATGTATATAAATTAAGAAATGTAATTAATATGTGTAAATACTATACTACCTTTGTAATATTTTTTTCAATTAATTATTAGTTTTGTATATTTTTAAAAGTAGCGTATGTATAAATAAGGGTATGATAGGAAAAAATATAGTTAAAATATATTGGTAATTGAAAAATTCAAATAAATTGGAATAAAAAAATTCAACCTAAAATGACAATTAAAAATGAACGGGTACCCTTATTATACATTTTCACATATATTAAATTTAAATATTAATATATTTTTTATTGACTTCAAACATGCGAATAACATAATATAACATATTAATCTAATCCAATTAATATTTATAAATATAAGTACAAATACATAAAAAATTAATTTTAAATCATATATCACATGTTGTTTATATGTTTAATAACATATAGAACAACTAAATAATACAATTTTAAATTAGAATAAAATGATGTAATTAAATAATAAATTTTTAAATTAAAATAAAATGATGTAAACAACAAACATCATCCGGATAAAAAGTTTAAACAATGTAAAGACATTAAATCATCCAGCCAAGAAATAAATTTTTATATTTTAATTATGGTGTATGTACATTGAAAATACAATATTCATTTTGGTCCAAAAAAAAAACAATATTCATTAAGCACGCTTAACAACACTATTCCACAAAAAAGAGAAAATTGATCTGTAGAAACCACATTAATGATTTCTATCCGAATAATTCTATCTCTTAATCTTTTATGTTATTTTTATTAGAATCCCTCGTTGCATGTGCGAAAGGGCAAAAATCATAAATAAATTCTCCAATCTCCATCATCGGCTCCAATAAGGAAAACAAATTAAAAAAAAAAAATAAGGCAATTTGGAAGGAACTTAACATGCCATGTAGAACGCCATTATGGTTTGTCTCATCTAAGAAAAACATGAGCCAGCCACGAGCTTTTACTCTACGTGGCAACGCCAACCAACAACAGTAGTGCATTATTGTGGGACCCAGACAACAAACACGTGGATTGCCAATGTGGCAATTTATAAGACCGAGACAAAAGTGTGTCTGTCATTTACAAGCACGTGAATTTCACACGTGTGGGAAAAGCAGCGGTAGCAGCAGCAGCCATAAAGGTCATCTCGCGCTTACTGCTTACGCACTAGTTTCGCGCTTTCCGAAATTAATTATGATAACTAATTTGACTAGCTTACCCCTTGTGTTTTGACAAAGTTGCCACTTTCAAAGTGCCAACGTTATTAACCATAACCATTTTTGTGCAATTAATTTGAGTTCATAACGGAAAATAATAAATTAAGATAAGAACCACGATGTTTTACGTAATTTTCATTTTATCTGCATTTTTTTTAAAGTTAAACATAATAGTCCTTAAAGTCATTGGTCATTGTAGAATGTTGAAACAAGCTAATGCAACTGCTATAGGTTTAATTCCTGAAGTGAATTTAGAACTATAGCTTTTAAGAATGCATTTCTAACAAGTTTAATAAGGTTTTAAACAAAATTCTTCATTTTAACCGGTTAGCTTTCATACATGGTAGAAAAATAGCTGACAATATCTTACAAGGCCATGAACTTAAAAGGTATCAAAGACATTAGGTCAATGTTGTCTTATTAAAGTAAATTTTCGGAAAGCATATGATATGGTCCATCATGATTTAATTTTGGAGGAGATACTAAC
>CATIWM010036152.1:0-13269 GCA_949671775.1 Mallotus repandus | reverse complement strand
GATATTTTTATCATAAAATTTGTATTTTTATGGTAAAAATATCACCTTTATCATTTTAACTTATTTATTCCTGCATTTTTTATTTATTTGTATTAATATTGCTGTATTTTTATTATTTTGTAGCATTTTTGTAATTATTATTGTCTTTGTGCCTTCTCAGGGTAAAATTGTCATTTCTATAATAAAACAGATATTTTTGTGGTGGAAATGATATTGTTACCACTTCAACTATTTTAATTCTGCTTTTTATTATTTTTAATTGTATTTATTGCATTTTTATTATTTTTATTGTCCCTTTTGATAAATTTATTATTCTTATCATAAAGTTCCCATCTTTATGATGAAAATAATATTTTTATTATTCTTCTTATTATTTTTATTGCATATTTATTATCGTTGTCATTTTATTGTTTTCTTTGATAAATTTATTATTTTTTTATAATAAAGTTCATATTTTTATGGTAAGAATAATATATTTATCACTTTCATCATTTTATTCGTACTTTTCCACTTTAATTTCTTAATATTTGCCTCATCTTAAAAATCTTATTTATATAATAAAAATGGTGACTCCATATTAAAGTACCCAAATTCAAAAATCTTGCATCATGCAATCATCGGCATCCTTGTTTGCTTATGTGTTTAATTACTCCTTTATTTATTATTTCAATTATGAATGAAATATACTAAATTGTCTGAAGTGTGATTTGTGCTTGCATGTGTATGAGAACTAACCCTTGTTTTGCAGGTTTAATAGAATAGATTTATTTTATTTCTTTTTTATTATTTTAATGTAATTAATATAATAGACTTTTTTCGAGGTAGTGTGATCCTTAATCTTAATTCCCCCTTTTATTTCTATTTGGATGTATTTATTAGAATAGACTCTTTTCTCGTGTTGTAATCCTTAGTCCCTTTTCCTATTTTTATTTTGCTTATTTGCTTGTTTATTTTGATTATTTCTTGCATGCTTGTGTGCGACGTGCTATATGCTTACTTGGCTACTTGTTTTCTTATTTACTTATATTGTAATGTATGCTTGTTAATCCAATTATCCCGCATTTTATTTCCAATTTAAACTAATTAATGATTGAGTGTGGTAAATGCACCATGAAACTGAAACTAGGGTGAAGTAGTGAATAAATAGGCAACGTGTGTGATAAGAAACAAGATAAGTAACTCCCACCCCTAAACCCAGATTCTTTGGTTAAGGAAGTGGATTTTTAATTCACTTTCTCTCGATTTAAATCGGGTGGTGACTCCAATCTATAAAGCTTATTTTGGCAAACCCTCCGAACAATAATAAAGAAAGAAATCAGTAGATGGTCGCCATCAGCTTATGTGCCTCGATCCTATAAACGCACTGATCCTTAATCATGATGCCCGTCGTCATATGATCACAGGTTTTGTGGCGACTCCACTGGAAAACTTGTTTATTTACCTTCACAACAGCATAAGTGCATCTCACTACACTCACTACGTGCACCCTTGGTCCATAAACCCTCGATAATACTGAATGATATTGCCACCATGATTTCATTCGAGTCACAGGGAGACGAAGATAGGTATTATCACCTTTAGCCTTTGCCCGATCAAGAAAAGTTGTAGGGTTTAAAGTGACACAGCCTGGGTCTTAGTAGGTAAAAGAATGTAGACTCTCTGACCAAAGTCTGTAACCTTAGTCAAATGGGAGAATTCTAGCTAAAAGAGCCCTTAGCCATAAGCCCGATGCATCCCATATAGATAAACCAGTAGAAATCTCCCCCAAGATCCCACCTAGCTTTTGCATGCTATCCTTGTCTTGATGTTGTCCATTTGACCTGATATTCATAAATGATATGACATCTCTAGTGTATGTCACCATTTACTATCATTATGTTAGTTCTCATAGACTTTCCACACTTTTACTCGTGTGATCCTTGTTTACCTTGTGTAAGCCCGATGCACAAGGAATGATAAGAATCATATACCTTAGTTTGGATAGTTTGTAAGGGCCAATAAATGGTGATATCTGTTAATGATAGAACCTATAGAAGTCGCCCATTTGTCCTTAACAGACCAAGTAGATAAATCAAGAATTCAACTAGATTATGGACACTTATGCTGAGAGAATCAAATTGTAAACTATCAAACAAAACCTTCATATCTCTTGGTAAACACACCGAATGTTAATGAAAGGAACATAAGCTTGTATCCCTTCTATTGACTATAGTTCATACACTCGCAGGAGTGCACAAGCTATAGACACCATTTATGACCCGACAATTAAGCCTCTCATTGACATTGTGTAGTAACCCTGAGTACATTTGGGCATTGCTCCCTAGTTTACATCTTGAGTCTGATCATCGTGAATCGAAATAGCCTAGTTCAAGAGCAAAACCATAGTCCCCCCCCCCGATGGCTATGATTTGAAAACCCACCTAGGACAAAAATCTCTACCACGTTAAGCGATAAGGTTGGAAGGAAAGATTGCTTGTGTTTGGTTTATTCATTTTATAGGTTTCACGCTAACCATGTTTATTTGTTTTGTTTTGTTTTCTTTCTCATGCATACATATATACACATAGGGCATTTCATCATATACTAAACCACGATCTTTTTATAGCCACTTTGCATCACCATATTAGCAGAATTATAATTGTCATGCCATGCATACATGCTAACCCTTCTATTTTATAGAATTCATCACATCACACATGCATACATCATTCCTTTCATCATCTTAACACACACACTTATGCAAAAATATAGCTCCTCGAAAGTCTCATAACCTTAAGGCTAAGCGCACCAGTATTAGTCCTATTATTCCTATGTCTAATCTAGCTCAAGAGATAATGGCTCAGAACATAAAAGAACAATTGAAAGATGCTTTTAAGAAACTGATGAGTGATTGGACCCTATCTAACTTTCTAAATAAAGAGATGAAAGCCATAATGGAACAGATCATCCATGAGAAAGGAGAACAGGGAGAAGCTTCTAGGTCTGTTAATGTAAACATGGATAAAGGGAAAAACACAGTGCCCACTCCAAGATTATTCATTGAGGATGACGACTATTATTAGGCTATAAGAGGAACACTTTCCCAGCCATCGAGTGATTAAGATGGAATTTATCCCTCAATTATTTTGGGAAGATATTTGTGGGCCCCTCGATGTGTTAGACTGAAGTGAAATGCATGGTCATGCTAGAATGTATTGATAAAAGAGTTATCAATATTATATAAAGAAATATCAGTATCAGTCTACTCAGGATCAAGAAATAATATGATTGAACTATATAAGGATGACATAAACCATGCCTTATGTTCAATTAGGATATCATGTGATAAAAGGACTATAGTACATAATGTGTATTAGGTTATGTTGGATTATCGGCCTTCACATAACTTGGGTAGTCATAATGTCTTGCTAGAGACCAATTATGACTTATGGGTTAAAATGAGAATTTTAGGCCCACTGCCAATGTTGTCTGAACCTATAGGGTCGCACACTTTGAACAAGCCCAAAGTAGACTTAGGTTAATTAGCCCAATATTTATCTCTATGTAAATTTAAATAAATAAATATTTGTATTAATATTTGTTTATTTATTTCCTAATTTATTTAAGGTAAGAATTATCTAAATAAATTAGGAGATAATTCTAACTTTGGAATTAGAATTAAAGTAGAAAAAGAAGTTTAAACTTACCAAAACTATTTTGGTAAATGGAGATATATGAAACCCTAGAAAGGATGGCTATATATATCTATCTCATTTTCTAGGGTTTAGGTTAAGCCTCATTCTCCTCCTTCTTCTCCTACTTCTTCTGTGGAAAGAAAAACACACAGCGCTAGCACTCCAACTTGTTTTGGTAACCTTGTTCACGTTGATACTGGTAGAGAGGCATGGCTTAATTGGCATCACCTAAATCCGACGAGACCTACACTCAAAGCTCAAGGTAGGGTGTCACTAGAGTCAACCCCCTCTCTTCCTTCCAACATTCTAGCCTTGAATTGTCTTAGTAAGATTTTGGAAACCCTCTCAATCAATCTAATTCGAATTACATGGATCCAGGTTTTAGGGTTTTCGTGGTTAAAATTTCTAATTTCTATTGTGTTTGGATAATAAAAACCCAACAATGGTAACAGAGCCACTTGTAATTTGATTAGATTGATTTTATGATATATGAGAAATATAAATGAAATGTAAAAATTGAGTTTTAGAAATATATGTGATATTTCATTTTGAAAAGTGTTTTCAAAATTTCAATTAAATGTTTTTATGTGACGATTTGATTTTTCAATATAAAAAATAGTTACATAAATTAATGTGATTAATGTTCATGGTTGTTTAATCTAATTAAACAAAGATTTTTATTGAAAATTTTATTTTTGAAAATGTTAAAATCGGGTGTACAAGGGCCCAAGGATAGAGATCCAAGGTAGAGACTCAAAGTGGAGATCCAAGGTGAAAGGCTCAATATGAAGATTGTTTTTTACCTAGGATTGACCATTGATCTTCATATTGGCTTATGAAGATCAAATTAGATTTGGGCCATGCTATGTCACATTTACTTTATTGTTATGTTATGCATGTGATGTTTTGCATAAGATGCCATGTATATCTAGAACATAATAATAACCAAATAAGGTAAAACAAATGGGAACCCTCATCTAATATTAAGTCATAATAATGCCTCCCATAAAATCAAACACTTTTCAAGCCTTAGATTATTATATATGGGTCTACCAAAGCAAAGTGTATTAAATCATCCGAGGAAGGCAAGTTGGAAAAGAGTGATTTCCAAACGTTCGTTATGGTTTAACTTAGCTAGGTCATGAAAAAGGTTTTGGACCCGGGGAATTAGATGGGATTTTTAGCTAGAACATGTGATGTCAAATTCCATACCCTTCCAAGAGTTACATGAGATATAACTGGTAAGAGTTACCTACCTAAATAACCATACTTTGGGCGATGACCCAAAGCTCACTTAGAGTATGGTGAAATAAGGATCTTGGCCCACAAAAATTTACAAAGTAACTTTGAGGGTTATTGATTTGAATGAATTTTGAGGGATTTATAATTATGCCTCATTAAAATAATTTTAATATTGAGTACACTACATATATATTTATTATAAATAATGGCATCAAACACTACATCTAATTTGTCACTATAATCGATCCTTGAGAAGGATAAGCTTAATGGGACTAACTTCCTTGACTAGTACCGAAACTTAAGAATTGTTTTTTAAGCAAGAGAGAAAGGAATATATCCTTGATCAACCTTTCCCTGATGAACGAGCTACTAATGGTCCTAGACCTTAAAAGGATGCTCATAGTAAGCATCTTAATGATTCTATTGATGTCACTTACTTCATACTTGGATACATGGATTCAAATCTTCAAAAGTAACTAATGGAGATGGATGTTTGTACAATGATTGGCCATATCAAGGAAATGTGCCAAGAGAAAACTAAAATCAAAAGGTTTAGCACAATAAAGGGGTTGCTTTCTTGCAAGTTGACTACTGGCTCAGTAGGTCCTCATCTTCTTAAGATGAAAGGTTAGTTTGAGGATGTAGAAAGGCTTGGTCTTAAGATTGAGCAAGAATTGGCTATTGATATTATTCTCCAATCTTTGCTAGAACCATATGATGGGTTTATTATGAACTATAACATGCATGGCATGAACAAAACTATTTCTAAATTGCATAGTATGCTTAAGACTATTGACAAGAACATCAAGACTACCAAGGATGTTCTAATGGTCAATAAAGAGAAAGGTATAAAAAGGATTTGAAAAGGTAAAGGGAAGAATAAGACTTCTAAAGGCTTTCAGAAGTCCAAGCCCAAGCCTAAACCTGTACCCCAGGCAAAACCACTTAAGGAGGGAACATGTTATTTCTGCAATGAATCAGGCCATTGGAAAAGAAATTGCAAACTCTATGTAGATGATCTAAAGAAGAAGGGTAGTGCGACTACCTCTTTAGGTATTCATGTTATAAAAGTTAATTTATCTACTTCTGATTCTTGGGTATTAGATATCGGTTCTGGATCTTACATTTGTACTAATGTATAGAGTCTAAAAAGGAGTACAATATTGGCTAAAGGTAAAGTGGGTCTACGAGTTGGAAATGGAGCAAGAGTTGCTGCTTTATTTGTAGGAACTTATGATTTAACTTTGCCTAGTGGACTTGTTTTGAGTTTGGAAAATTGTTATTATATACCTGTTGTAAGCAGGAATATCATTTATGTTTCTTGTTTGGACAAGAATGGTTTTGAATTTATTATTAGGAATAATAAATGCTCTATTAATCATTGTAACATTTTCTATGGATATGCTCCACGAAATCATGGTCTTTATGTTTTAGACATTGAAGACACTAATGAAAAGTTTGTCTATAACATTGATACCAAAAAATTTAAATCTAATGATTCAAACACAACCTATCTTTGGCATTGTTGTTTAGGCCATATAAATGAGAAATGCATTTCCAAACTCCACCAACATGGACTTTTGAAGTTATTTGATTTTGAATCATTTGAAACTTATGATCTTTTTTATTAGGAAAAATGATGAAGACACCTTTTACTAGACATAATGAGAGGGTTAATGACTTATTGGTCCTTATACATTCAAATGTATGTGGTTCATTAAGTTCCACTGCTAGAGAAGGTTGTTAATACTTCATTACTTTCACATATGATTTCAATAGATATGGTTATGTCTATCTAATGAAACATAATCTGAATCTTTTGAAATGTTCAAAATTTTCAAAAATGAAGTACAAAACCAATTTAGTAAGAATATTAAAAAACTATGATCTAATCAGGTTAAGCCAAAAATTTATTGATCATCTTAGAGATTATGGAATAGTTTCATAATTAACTCCACCAGGAACACTACAATGGAATGATGTATCTGAACAGAGAAATCAAACTCTATTGGATATGGTTTGATCTATGATGAGTCGATTAAATCTTCCAATCTCCTTTTAGGTGTATGCTCTAGAAACTGATGCATTCCTATTGAACAGAGTTCCATCAAAGGCAGTTGAAAAGACACCATATGAGATATGGCTTGAGAAAACTCCTAATTTGTATTTTCTTAAGATTTGGAGATGTCAGGCTTATGTGAAGCATAAAATTTTTGATAAATTAGCACCCAAAACAGATAAATGCCTTTTTGTGGGATATCCTAAAGAAATTAAAGGATGTTACTTTTATAATGCTTTTAAGAAAAAAGTGTTTGTTGCTCGAGATGGTGTCTTTTTAGAAAGAGATTATATTTCCAAAGGAACCAGTAGAAGAAAAGTACAACTGGAAGAAATTGAAGAACTACAAGATAGCATTGTACCATAAATAGAACCTCATCTAGATCAACAAGTAATTGTTGAATCTACACAAATACCACAAGGTCTTAGAAGATCTGGTAGAACACATCATAATCCTGAGAGATATGGATTTCTCATAACATATAATAAATATGTGATGATTGTGGATCAAAGTGAGCCCACAACCTACCAAGAGGTGATGGATAGTCTAGACTCTGAGAAATGGTTAGAGGCCATGAAATCAGAAATGCTATCCATGTATGATAATCAAGTATGGACTTTGATTAATCCACCTGAAGGTTTAAAAACTATTGGGAGTAAATGGGTTTTCAAAAAGAAAATTGATATGGATCGCAATCTGCATACCTTTAAAGCAAGACTGGTTACAAAGGGTTTTAAGCAAACGCATGGTATAGACTATAATGAATCCTTTTCACCAGTTGTTATGCTTAAGTCCATTAGAATTCTCCTTGTCATAACTGCATACTATGATTATGAGATATGGCAAATAGATGTCAAAACAGTTTTTCTTACCTTCTTAAGGATATGTACATAACATAACCTGAGGGTTTTGTAAATCCTGAGAATTCTAGAAAGGTTCGCAAGCTTTAAAGATCAATTTATGGATTAAAGCAAGCTTCTCAGAGTTGTAATCTTCATTTTGATAAAGCAGTCAAAGAGTTTGGATTTATAAAAAATGAAAATGAACCTTGTGTTTATAAGAAATGATATTCATACTTTATAAAATGTTAAATTATTGTTAGGAAATTGTTTCTCAATGAAAAACTTAGGTGAAGTTGCCTATATTTTAGGCGTCAAGATCTACAAAAATAGATCTAAGAGGTTTATTGGCCTAAGTCAAAGCACTTACATTGATAAGGTACTGAACAGGTTCAATATGTAAAACTATAAGAGAGGATTTTTGCCAATGTCCCATGGCATTAGTCTTAGCAAGACTCAGTGTCCAATGACACAAGATGAGCGAGACTGCATGAGTAAAATTCCATATGCTTTTGCTATTGGATCTATCATGTATGCAATGTTATGCACTCGACCAGATGTCTCATATGCATTAAGCATAGCGGGCATATACCAGTCAGACCCAGGTGAAAGTCACTAGATAACAGTTAAGAACATCCTTAAGTACTTAAGAAGAACTAAGGATGCATTTTTATTGTATAGTGGACAGGAAGATGAGCTAGTTGTAAATGGTTAGACAGATGCTAGCTTCTAATATGACAAAGATGACTTTTGAGCACAATCAGGTTATGTGTTTTATTTGAATGGAGGTGTAGTGAGCTAGAGAAGTTTAAAGCAAGTCACTGTTGTCGATTTTACAACAGAAGCTTAGTACATAACTGCCTCTGATGTAGCTAAGGAAGCTGTTTGGATCAAGAAGTTCATAACTGGATTAGGTGTTATTCCCAGTATATCAGATCTAGTAAACTTGTATTATGATAACAATTGAGCCATAACACAGGCTAAGGAACCCAGATCACATCAACGATCCAAACACATACTCAGATGTTATTATCTCATTAGAGAAATCATTGAGAGAGGAGACATAAAGATATGCAGAGTACCAATGGATGATAATGTTGTTGATCCACTAACTAAGCCTCCTCCACAAGCTAAGCATGAAAGTCATACTAAGTTAATGGTTATGAGATATAGTGTTGATTGGGCCTAGTGTAAGTGGGAAATTGTTAATGATATGCCCTAGGCCAATTATATAATGGCCATACTTTGACTTTGTCATTTTTATTTTTCATTAATAAAGAGGCATTTTATAATTACTGGCTAATTCTTATATTATCCTTGATTAGTTACTTCTACCCAAGGTCATCAATTATGTGACTTGATAGTAAAACTCTTTGGTGTTACTTGAATTCTAATCTAAATATCCTTAGTCGGTTATTGTCATGGGAATAATAATGAATAAGGACTAGTATGAGTTTAACTGATGATAATGTTTTACTAATCATGTATATGGGATATTAAGTCAAACACATAGGTACATATTTAGAGAAATTATGTACTGGATCAACCTACTATAAGAATGCCATAAGGACTATTGTCGTAGGTAATTCTCATCACAGTAGTATTATTTAAGTCCTCTGACCTGAAATCATCATGGTTTCCTGTATGATAAGTTTTGTATTTTGACACATCCCTACATCATCTTTAACCGGATGGTAAAACAGGTTGTGATTGGATATAGAATGAGTTGTGTGAGGAATGTTAATGATTAAGACGGACTTTGTCCCTCAGTTATTTTGGAAAGATATCTGTGGGCTCCTTGATGAGTTAGAATGAAGTGAAATGCATGGCCATGCTAGAATGTATTAATAAAAGAGTTATCAATATCAGATAAAAAGTTATCAGTATCCGTCTACTTAGGATTGAGAAATAATATGATTAAAGTATATAAGGATGGCATAAACCATGCCTTATGTTCAATAAGGATATCATGTGACAAAAGGACTATAGTACATACTGTGTATTAGGTTATATCAGATTATCGACCTTAACATAACTTGGGAAGTCGTAATGTCTTGCTAGAGACCAATTATGACTTGTGGACTAAAATAGGAATTTTAGGCCCACTGCCAACGTTGTGTGAACCTATAGGATCACACACTTTGAACAAGCCCAAAGTAGACTTTGGTTAATTAATCTAATATTTATCTCTATGTAAATTTAAATAAATAAATATTTTTTTTATTAATATTTATATATTTATTTTCTAATTTATTTAAGGTAAGAGTTATCTAAATAAATTAGGAAATAATTCTAATTATGGAATTAGAATTAAAGTAGAAAAAGAAGTTTAAACTTACTAAAATTGTTTTGGTAAGTGGAGATATATGAAACCCTATAAAGGATGGCTATATATATATCTCATTTTCTAGGGTTTAGGTTAAGCCTCATTATCCTCCTTCTTCTGCTTCTTCTATGGAAAGAAAAACACATATAGAGAGAAAATCAAAAGTAAGACTTTAAGGTGCTAGCACACTAACTTGTTTTGGCAACCTTGTTCGTGTGGATACTGGCAGAGAGGCATGGCTTAATTGGCGATGTCTAAATACGAGAAGACCTACACGCAAAGCTCGAGGTAGGGTGTCACTACCCCCTCTTTTCCTTCCAACATTCTAGCCTTGAATCATCTTGGTAAGATTTTGGAAACCCTCTCAATTGATCTAATTCAAATTACATGGATCCGAGTTTTAGGGTTATATCGTGCTTAAAATTTTTAATTTCCGCTGCATTTGGATGATAGAAACCCAACAGAGCTGAGTATGGATGCAACGAGGATCCAATGATGAAAATTTATTTGAAATTAGTCTTCAAATTTTGATTCTTGAATCTTAAGACTTAATTATAAAGTTCTTTTAGGACTTAATTGTAAAGTTTTCTTATTTTCTATCGGTCAATTTTGAAATAAATAAAGATTGAAAAGGGGGCCAATATGTATTTTTCTGAATTGAAATTTTGTAATTCCAATCGGAAATATCTATTTCTGATTAGAATTGCACATTTTCGAGAGGAAATATGCAATTTCAATCGGAATTTCACATTTTAAGTCGGAAATGTATAATTCCGATTAGAATTATGTATTTCCAATTTGAAATATACAATTCCGATCGGAATTGCACTACTCTAATAAGTGTCCGTCCCTATTTTCCAAATGTTTTAATTTTTTAAAATATTTTTTTTATTTTTGATTGGTTAAAAATAAATAAATAAATAATAATTTAAATTAAAATAAGATAAAATGATTTTTTTTAATCCTGATAATCATTTATTATCAAGTAGCTTTCGAGTTAAAAATAAAATAAAAATCTTTTATCTCCTGTGATTAAATCACGGGAGTTACGTAACTTGTTCTCTATAAAAACTTTTTGTTTTAACACAAAGGGATTTTTTTTTTCTTTCTAAAAAACAGAAAAAAGATTACGGGGAGTTTAAAAAAAAAACTAAATATACTTTCTTTAGTTTTTTTACATTCTTTCTTTTAGAACTAAAAGCCATAGTTCAATCTTGAGACCAAGAAAAGTAGTTTGAAGATCAATTCCAGCGGTGACTTAATCAAACCTCTGATGAGAATCAAACTATATCATCATCTTCATCCCATTTCTTTTCTTCTTCTATTTTTTATTTTATTTTTATTTCTTTTGGTTTATTTATTTTGAATCAATTCTAATTCTTTGTGTGTTTTCCATGTTGATTTAATTTGATGGCAATGGTAGGAGTATCCTAAGCATATGTGAAGTATGTGATTGAATAAAAAATCAGCCCATGAAGGTCCATGGAATGCCATAAATTTATTTGTACGTAGAAACTGTAATAGCCTCGGTAGTGCACTTAAAATTAATTAGTAAATTAAATTCATTTGGTGAATATCTTAATAAAATCAATAGTGGTCATAGATTAATTAAATTAGGGTGAGAAATCAGTGTATGAATGATTTTGAATGTTTATTTGATTATTTGAACTTTTATTTTATTTATTTTAAGTTCCAAACCCATTTAAGATTTTAATTCATTATTAAATATACTTTTAAAATTAATTTTTCAAAATTTAATTAAGAAATTTTTAATAAATACCTTAAAAATCACTTTAATAACTAAAATATCCAAATTTTTTTTATCACTCGCATGCCCAAAACACTAAAATAATTATTAGCGTGCTCCCTTTTAACATAAATGGCGCAAAAAAAAAAAAAACTTAGTTCACCAACTTCTCTCTATTTCTCACCCCTTTATCTCAAACAGCCATCAATTACTTCTTCTTCTCCATTTCTTCTTTTTTTTCTTATTCTTTTTTCTACATAGAGTGATCCTTTTTTATTCGATCCATCAAGTTAGATCTCTGTTTAATTACCCATTCGCTTTCCCCTGCTCTTTCCCGTAGATATCTATAACGTGTTAAAATGGCGATTCGAGACCATTCTTCAACCAGGTATCTTGGTTTTAATGGCGGTGATGGTGAACTCAGTCATAGGGTTTATGGTTACAAAACCAGAAAATCGACTAGTAGTTCTAAAAGCAAATGGAAGGCCTAAAATACTAGTCCTAACAATAGAAACAATTATATTTCTTAAAGTCTGACTTGAAGAAACTATTCATGTTCATCAAACTCTTGGAATCCTTCAATATGTGTTTGCTTTTTTCAAATTTGCATTTCAAAAACTCTAGTGCGATGGTTTGATTCTATTACATCGCTGCACATGTCTTAGCTGCAGAAAGGTCCACAAAGAGATAACCTGACAAAAATGACTAAACACTTCGGAATCCATATATAATCAGAAATATATTTTTATTACAATCAAAAATAATAAAACCATATTAATTTTGATTTATACATCAGCTAGAGATTTCAATGGTTTTCATGCCAGGTTTCTTAATTTCCACCTTTGGAACAATAACAGTCAGATTTCCATTTTCCATTGCAGCCTTAACCTCATTCTTTTTTGCATTCTCTGATAGCCAGAACCTCCTCAAGAACTTGCCACTGCTATACTCCACAGGGAGCCAAGTATCATTCTTGTCTTCCTTCTCCACATTCCTCTCGCTGCTGATTTGAAGCACTCTGCCATCTTCAATCGCCACTTTCACTTCCTCTTTTTTAAGCCCAGGAAGATCAGTCTTGAACACATAAGCTTCTAGGGTCTCTTCCTAGTCTATGCGAGCATTGACGAAAGCACCAAAATTTACACGAGAGACAAGTGAAGACGAAGAAGGAAATGAGAAGTCTTTGAATGGATCACAGAGATCGAAGATGTTGTTCCTGTTGAGAATTATTAGCTAAGTTTTAGATAGTTTTGTTATTTTTTGGTTAATAAATCTCTATCTTTATGGGATACTTAGTCGTTTGTTTTATCTAGAATTGGTCAGTAGCAGTGGTTCCTTTATTTTCTATTTTTCTGTTGCTGTAAGGCTATTTATAAAGCCAA
>CATIWM010036150.1:0-15680 GCA_949671775.1 Mallotus repandus | reverse complement strand
GAGTTTGGAATCGTGTAGCCAGGATTACTGCTTGTTTGGATTCTATTCATTTTAATCTATTTTTATCAATCAATGCTTTAGATTTTACTTTATTGCTTGTATTTAGTAAAGGCCTAACTGAATGCATGTCTGTGGGTGGTTCTGTGACAATGAGAGTTGCACATTTCACCAGCTCATAAATCTAAATCAGTGAGGATCCTTGATCACGAAATTAGACAAGTCCTTCGGGGAGAAATAGTTTGTTAAAGAACTTAATAAATCTAGGTTATTCATTAGACCACGAGAGTAGGCTGAGTTTAATCTATATATGCCTGAGTGACTTTGAGAGAAGCCTCATGAACAACAGAATAAGCTACCCTTGATTGAAATAAATAGATTGTCTAGATTGAATCCTGTAAATCCGAGTAAGTGCCTGGCGAGCGAATTCCAAGCTCTAGTTTCTTAACCCTGATTTTTCCCCTTATAGTTAATTTTATAGTTTTATCTTATCTTTAGCTCAACATTCACCATTAATCATTGGTTGTATTAGCTCATAGAATACATAACCATAACTAGTGCTAGAAATTACTCCTTCCCTGTGGGAACGATACTCTACTTATCATTATATTACTTGTTCGATCCGTTCACTTGCGAAAATCGCCTGACAAACCCCCCGCAGTTTTGGAAATTTATTCCGAACCTCATATAAGGTTTGGTTCCCATCATCCACTGTATAAATATTTTTGAAGTATTGGATGGCATGCTTCTTCATTAATTTTTGATCATCTATTAGTCCTCCATCATTTGTTCTTTGCTGTACAATCTGATTCCTCCGTCTGCGTGACATTGTAACCCTGTGAAAATACTTAGTGTTCCTATCACCACCAAATAGCTAATCAAACCTCGACTTTTGTAACCAAAAGAACTCCTCTTGAGACAACACTTCCTCTAAATCCCTCTTTAATTTGGACTCAAGGTTAATCAAGTGTGTCACACCTCGTCTCACGTAGCCTGATATGAACGTTTAAAATCAACCATTAAGGAAACCATTTAATTTAGTCAACTTTTATTATAATTATAATTACATTACTAATAGAACTAAAAATAATATCTTGGAAAGGTTTATTGTTAACATTTAGGAAATAAGAACTTTTGCAATTAATATGTTTATGAATAACTATAGTATATGATAATTGAGTATTAAAGGAAATCACGCTTTTAAATTATATTGATATTAATAATTATACAGTGAAAATGTGATACTAAACATTATTAAAGCAATATAAAACATGTTTTCAAATAGTTGCTTTACACATATAGTCTAGCCACGATTGATTAACTACAAGATGTTTTCACTTATAATACATAATAAAAAAAGTTAAGAAACAAAAATATAAGGCTTCTTTGACAAAGATATTGGCCAACCTTACTATCAAACTTCTATCTACACTCACTCAGCTTAAGCCACCCTCTAACAAGCCCTGCAATCTGAAAAGTTTAGAAAATAAAGTACAATGAGTACAAAAATACTCAACGAATAGATGTTACAAGCAGAAAAAAATTTAGTTAAATAAAACACAATAAATGTCTCAAATCAGCATACTATGGTAATTAAAAACAATTTACAATCCACTTTAAATATTAAGGTCATTATTGCCTTCAAACTTATGCAAAGTTTAGGAAAATAAAACACATACTTTTGCAAATATCAATACAACATTTCTTATGTATTAACCATCCCTAAATAAGCATCACAACCTAGTTATAACATACAGGCCAATACCATCTCACTCTCTTGGCACACTTGAAAGTTAACCCTTCGACTACATTAGCACGGTACGGCCCTTCTCCCTTCACCATCCTTCAATCAAGTGCCCTATTGTTTATTGCACAATAACAACCAACATCTATCTCAAATGTGCATATATTACCACAACACATTCACATAACTCTTATAGGGTGGTAGTACAAAAAACCAAATACCATTTCCATTAAATAAACAGTCAGGATATTATTAATAACTTTGTAACTTAACCAAGCATTCAAAATCCATCTATTCCTTACCAAGATTCAAAACAATGAAACTAAGTTGAATATAAACTCAATATATTCATCAAATAACTTAAATAATCTCAAATCAATTAGCAAACCAAAACTATAAAGTATTAATCATTTAACTTGTGCATTTGCAAACATTGTTATTTCAAAGTTTAACTATTAAACAAGTAAATCAAGATGTATATAAATAGATTTTAAGGGCTTGAACATCTACTCACAAAATAGCCTTCAAAATAAACACAATCGATTCACTGAATTATTTATTTTGCACCACCAACTTCCTTACCTTTTCCAGCACCTAAAGTATGAAATTTATTTTTAAATAATCAATATAATGATCCCACATGCTAGCCTAACCATGTAGTCCCCATATGATATGCATAAAATGCAACTAAACTTAATTTCACAAATTAGATTCATGCTCTCCAAAAGGGTTGTTTTCAGACCCAATTTAGAAAAATTGCCCAGACCTGTGGCAATGGCATTTGAAGCTCAAATTTCAATATATCTTATATATATATGTCTAATAATTTTTTGAAAATTTTTTACCTCATTCGGACAACTATAGAGGGAGATATGGTTATCTAAACACAACCAGGTCAGTTTACTTTGACAGATTGAGCAACAAAATGTCTTCCATTTTTATACTAATATAACGACTGATTCAGGTCAAGCCAAAGAGGAATATTTTTAGATAACGCTTCCAAATTTCCATAGTAGCAAATAACACTCAATTTAGAGTTTCCTAACTCAAGATATGATGAAAACAATAGAACTGAGTAACCAGAATTCTCAAACCCGAAAATAGCAGCTCATGACCCTAGATTAAATTAACCAAAACACTTAAAATTACTTACCAAAGCCCTTAATTAAGAATATTAGAGCCTGAAAATTATCTTAGACCATCAAATTGTACCTGAAAAGCTAGCCAAATTGAAGAACCAAGCAGCCCTCCTTATGTTCTCTCTTCTCCTCTCTTTCTTTCGTAAGCTTTTCTTTATTTTTTTCTTCTTTCTTCTTAACCTTATACAGCTACCTATTAAAGCCACGACTACCACATGGTTCCAGGTGTAAATTGGATATACCATATTGAAAAATATCCATTTTGATCCTTAATGACAAGCTAACATTGCCTATTAACTCTCAAACTTCCAATTGTTCAATTTAGGACATTTATTTGTTTCCATTGAGACTAAATCATACTAAATCTTTTCAATAATCATTATTTACTTCATTTTTATTCCTAATCCCTTTTATTCTCTTGATTTCACTTATTTTGTGGGTGTCATCAAAATTCAAAAATTATCGCTCTTTGATCGAGTACAAATCACGGCTTAACTCAATACACTAGTCTAACTATAAGCATTTCTTGACTTACAGAAGTGTCTATAGCCATATCCAAATATACTAACTTATATTTAAATTCAATATATATATATATATATATATGTAAATGCAACACAATATGAATGTAAATGTACCTATGATTAAGGTACGGGTGTGACAATTCTCCCCACCTTAGGAAATTTCATCCTAGAAATTGAGCTAAAACATATGAGGGTATTGGTTTCTCATGTCTTCCTCTCGTTCCTAAGTAGCTTCCTCATTCCCATGGTGGTTCCACAACACTTTTACCAAAGGTATAGTTTTATTTCTTAATACTTTGGTTTCCCTAGCAACAATTGCAACTAGTTCTTCTTTATAAGATAGATCATCTTTCAATTCTAAGGGTTGGGCTTGTAAAATGTGACTAAGATATCTCCTATACCTCCTCAACATGGATACATGAAAAATATGATGAATCTGAGACAATTTTGGAGATAGAGCCAACCTATAGGCTACTAGACCAACCCTCTCAATCACCTCATATGGACCAATGTACCTAGCACTCAATTTTCCCCTTTTACCAAACACTAAAATTCCTTTCCAAGGTGAAATCTTTAGAAAAACTTTATCACCCACATTTTACTCAATCGGTTCCCTCTTCAAGTCTGCATAACTCTTTTATCTGTCTTGAGCTTCTTTTAGTCGTTCTCAAATTAGCTGAATCTTTTTTATTGTCATTTGTACAATTTCTGGACCAACTAATTACCTTTCCCCAACTTTATTCCAATAGACCGGAGTCCTGTATTTCCTACTATATAAGGCTTCATAAGGTGCCATCCCTAAGCTAGAATGATAATTGTTATTATAGGCAAATTCCATCAAAAGTAGATGTTTATCCCAGCTACCCTGAAATTCCATCACACAAGTTTGAAGCATGTCTTCTAATGTCTAGATTGTTCTCTCTAACTGACCATTTGTTTGGGGATGAAATGTTGTACTAAATCTCAACTTGGTACCCAAATCATGTTGCAAACTTGGCTAAAATCTGGATGTAAATCTTAGATCCCGATATGATATAATAGAAAATGGAACACCATGCAATCTGACCACTTCTCTGATATAGATTTTAGCAAGTTTATCTAATGAATAACTCACTTTCACAGGCAAGAAGTGAGCTGATTTAGTGAGTTGATCAATAATCACCCAAACTGCATCATGTCCTTGTTGAGTCTTAGGCAACCTAACCATAAAATCCATCATAATATGTTCCCACTTCCATTCAGGAATAGGAGTGGTTACAATTATCCTGCTGGGTGTTGATGTTATGCTTTGACCTGTTGGCAAACTAAACATTTAGCCACAAACTTTGCAATGTCTTCCTTCATCCCTAACCACCAATAATTGTCTTTCAAATTACAGTACATTTTGGTACTTCTTAGATGCATGGCATATGTTGAATTGTGTGCTTCCTCCATTATCTCCATTTTCAAATCCTTAACATTAGGTACACATAATCTACCCCCATATAGCAAAGTACCATCCTTTGAGATCAGAAAGTCTACCTTGTTACCGTGCTGGACTTGTTCCTTGATCTTTACCATTTGCTCATCCTGAATCTGTGCCTCCCTAACTCTATCAATCAACACGGGTCGGATCTTTAAAGTAGTAAGCAATGCTCCTTTCTCACCCTGAGCTAACTCTACATTCAATGCCCTCAATTCAAGCAATAATGGAATTCTCATGGAATGAATGTAAGATAAGTTACCTGAGGACTTCCTATTAATTGCATTTGCTACTACATTAGCTTTCCTTGGGTGATATTCAATAGTGAAGTTATAATCTTTTAGGAGCTCAACCCATCTTCTTTGCCTCAAGTTCAACTCTTTCTGTCTTAGTATGTACTTCAAGCTCTTGTGATTCGTGAAAATCTGACACTTTTCACCATATAAACAATGCCTTCAAATCTTCGAAACAAAAACAACTGCTACTAGTTCTAAATCATATATAGGATAGTTCAACTCATGTGGCCTCAAGTGTCGAGAAGCATGTGCTACCACTTTACCCCGTTGCATTAATACATAACCTAAACAATTTTTAGATGCATCACTATATACAACATATTCTAGCCTTGTCATTAGAAGTGTTAACACTAATGTTGAAGTTAAACATGCCTTTAATTCATCAAAACTATTTTGGCATTATTCATTCCAAATAAACTTCATTAGCAGTTTTGTCAAAGGTGAAGCAATGATGTAGAAGTTCTATACAAATCTCCTATAGTAGCCTACCGACCCCAAAAAACTATGCACCTCATGCACATTAGTGGGTGGTTTCCAACTGAGAATTGCTTCAACCTTCTTAAGATCAATATACACTCCCTCAGCTAATGTAACATGCCCCAGAAATACCACTTTTTCTAACCAGAACTCGCATTTGCTAAACTTGGCATACAACTGTTATCCCTCAGTGTTTACAGCACAATTCTCAAATGTTCAGCATACTCTTCCTTTGACTGTGAATACACTAAAATGTCATCAATAAACATAATAACAAAGTTATCCAAATAAGGCTTGAATACCCTGTTCATCAAATCCATGAATGCAGCTGGAGCATTAGTTAACCCGAATGGCATTACTAAGAATTCATAATGTCCATATCAAGTTCTAAATGTTATTTTAGGCACATCTGCTACCTTAATCTTCAGCTGGTGACACCCGAATCTCAAGTCAATCTTTAAAAATACTCTAGCTTCTTGCAACTGATCAGATAAGTCATCAATACGTGGCAAAGGATATTTATTGTGTATAGTCACCTTATTCAGTTGTTTATAGTCAATACACAATCTCATTGTGCCATCTTTCTTCTTCACAAACAAAACTGGTCCTCCCCAAGGTGATACACTGCGTCTGATGTAGCCTTCATCAAGTAATTCTTGCAATTGCACTTTTAATTCTTTCAATTCAGCTGGAGCCATCCTATACGAGGCTTGTGAAATAGGAGTTGCCCCTGGCTGCAAATCAATACTGAACTCAATCTCTCTATCAGGTAGCAACCTCGAAAGATCTTTAAGAAATACATCCACAAACTCATTTACCACAGGAAGACTATCAAGGTTTTACCCCTCTTTTTCAGTGTCAATAACATATGCTAAGAATGCTTCACACCCTTTTCTCATCATTCTTTGAGTTGTGAGTGTTGACACTATGCTATAATGCTCTGAACCCCCTTTACCTATGAACACCATTTTACCACTAGCACACATCTGAAACTCCACTTTCTTCTTATAACAATCAATTAGTGCTTGATATTTAGTTAAGACATCCACACCAAGAATCACATCAACCATCTGTAATGGTAATGGCACCAAGTCTACTTCTAATTTTTAACCCCTAAATTCTAGCTCACAACCTCAATAAATATGTTTGCAAACCACTGATTCACCCACTGGCGTATCTATAACTAAACCTTGGTCCATCACACTCTTTTCTTTTAGTATGCATGATATGAATGATGATGCAATGAATGAATGAGTTACACCCGGATCAATTAAAGCATAAGCATTCTCACCAAAGATAGTTAACCTACCAAAAATAACATCAGGTGATGATATTGCCTCCTGTTGAGTCATCGCAAAAACTTTGGGTTGCACTGAGGGCCTCTCTATCTATGTTGGCCGAATGGGTTGCGCTGATGTAAATGCACCACCTTCTCTACTAACACTGGCTCCTGAACCTCTACCTACACCTCTACCCGAACCAGAAGTCCTTCCTCCTCTACCAGCTGTGCTCTGGACTCCTCTACTAGTACTAGTATGAAACTGTACAAGGTTAGGACAATCCATCCTAATATGCCTGGATCTATCACACTCAAAACACTGGATAGTCCTTTTCCTACAACCTCCTCCCTCATGTACACGGCCACAAATAGTACAAGGTGCAATCCTTCTGAATGAACTACCTGCACTAGCCATAAGTTGCCTCATAGAGCTCTAACTGAACTGAGAGGACTATGGTCTATAAGTGCCTGGCCAAGTCCAAGGCCCTCTACTGCCTCTAAATCCTCCTATCTTTGATCTTTGTTGAGATATACCAGCTCCCTCACTGAATCCTTTTTGTTTTCCTACCCAAACTGGAGCCTTTAATTTTCCTTCTTATTCTATTTCTTCTCTCAACTTTCCTTTCTCTATCGGCTTTTCAACCCAGCCCCTAAAATTTTGGCCTTCATATAGTGATAATTCATTCTTCAACACAGTTTTTAAGCCCTCTTTAAATCTATAACATTTATAAGCTTGAGTTGGGAAAATATCTGAAGTATACCTATATAACTGTTCAAATTTATCCACATATTCTCGCACTGACATTGCCCCTTGTTTCAAAGTAATGAACTCATTCTGCCTTTCAGCTTTAAATGCATCTGTCAAATATTCCCTACAGAACTCATCCTTGAGCACATCCCAAGTTAACTGACCTCCATGCGATAATATAACCCGTGCAAACTAAACATTTGGCATATCATGTAGAAGACCATACACATTGTCAACTTTTTATGCTTCAATCAATAAAAGAGTATTAAATGCTTTCTCTGTAGCTCTCAACCATTTGTCTGCCTCCCGAGAATCAACAGAGCCATGAAAGTCGAATGCCCCACATTTTTTGACATGCTTAATTATATCTTCTGGCTTTCTCCTTTATTCTTAGGCTGTCAACGTTGCAATGATAGTCTCTGTTAGTACCCTTGGATCAAGCTGCAAGACAGGAACAACAGGAAGTGGGGGAGGTGGAGGTTGCTCTACAATAGGGGTCCTAGCTTCAGACTTTAGCTCTGGATTAGCGCTACCCCTAAACTCTGCCCTGTCACTACCCGACCAACTCTTCCTTGTGTAGGTGGCCTACCACAGTTCCTTCTCAGCGGCATCCTATAAATATAACAAAAATATTTTCAATATTTCATCAAACTACAAAAAAATCATAGTTTAAAGGACCATTTAACAAAGCTCTGATACCAAAAATGTCACACCTCATCTTACGTAGCCCGACGTTTAAAACCAACCATTCAGTAAACCATTTAATTTAGTCAAATTATATTATATTTGGAATTACATATGCTAAAGAAAATGAAAATAATCTCTTAAAAATGTTTGATATTATTATATAGAGCATGTAAAAAATATGAAATTTTACAATTTGATATGTTTACATATAAGAACTATAACATCAAATAATTGAGTAGTAGAGAAAATCATGCTCTTCAAACTAAATTGGTACTCATTTTTATGTACTAAAAGCATAATAGTGAATATCATTAAGGTAGTATAAAACATGTGTATAAAGATTTGTTTCATATATAGTCTAACCACCACCATTGACTTCAGTTAATATACTTTTGCAATACTTATCAAAACAAGATTAAGAAATAAGGTATGAGGCTTCTCTAACGAGGATGTTGGCCAACCTTACTCTAAAACTTATATACACACTCTCTTAGCTCAATCTACCTACTATCAAGCCCTGTTATCTGAAAAGTTTATAAAATAAAGTAAAATGAGTACAAAAATACTCAAAGAATAGATATCTCAAGAAGAAAACAATTTGGTTAAACCATATATAAGAAACATTTCAAATCAGCATACTAAAGTAATTACAATCAAATTATAATCCACTTGAAATATCAAGGCCATTATTGCATTCAAACTTATACAAACTCAGCTGAATAAAACACATGCTTTTCAATCATGAAAATAATCTTTTACATATCCCTAAATAAGCATCACAACTCGGCCATAACATACAAGCCATCACAAACATACTCTCTAGGCACACTTTAAGGCTAACCCTTCGACTATATTAGCACGGAACGACCCTTCTTCCTTCACTGTCCTTCAATAAAGTACCCTATTGTTTATTGTGCAATAATAACCAACATATATCTCAAATGTGCATATATCACCACAGTACATTCACACAACTCTTATAGGGTGGTAATACATAAAACCAAATACCATTTCCATTAAATAAACAATCAAAATATTGTTATTTATTAATAACTTTGTAACTTAACCAAGCATTCAAAATCCATCTATTCCTTACCAAGATTCAAAACAATGAAACTAAGTTGAATATAAAATTAATATATTCATCAAATAACTTAAATAATCTCAATCAATTAGTAAACCAAAATCATAGAGTATCAATCATTTAACTTATGAATTTCTAAACATAGTTATTTCAAAGATTAAATAATAAACACGTAAATCTAGTTATAACCGATCCGATTTATAAAAATTTCAATACATCTATTCAAATTTATAAACCAAAATTTAAAGTATCATTTTATTGCTAATATAAATAGAATTTAAGAGCATGAACATCTACTCACAAAATAGTCTTCAAAACAAACACAATCGATTCACCGGATTATTTATTTTGCACCACCAACTTCCTTGCCTTTTTTAGCACCTAAAGTATGAAATTTATTTATAGATAATCAATATAATTATCTCACATACTGCCCTAACCTTGCAGCCCCCATATGATATGCATAAAATGCAACTAAAATTAATTTTGCAAATAAGATTTACACTCTCTAAAAGGGCTATTTTCAGCAACTTTGCAAAATTTCTCAAACCTTTAGGAATGGAATTTGAGGCTCAAATTTATATCAGTATCAGATATATATGTCTAATAATTTTTTGTAAAAATTTCACCTCATTGGACAAATATAGAGGGAGATATGGTTATCTAAACACAGCTAGGCCAGTTTACTCTAACATATTGAGCAATAAAATGTCTTCTATTTGCACGCAAACATAACGACTAATTCAGGTCAATATCATGATAAATATTTTTATATAACTCTTCAAAGTTTCCATATCATCAAATAAAATGAAATTTGGAGCTTTCGAGCTCAAGATATGATTAAAACAACAGGCCTGATGAACTAGAATTCTCAAACCCGAAAACAACAACTAACAACCCTAGCTTAAATAAACCAAAATACTTAGAATTACTTACCAATTAATCATAAAATCCCTTAAATAAGAAGATTAGAGCCTCAAAAATTGTCTTAGACGATCAAATTGCACCTGAAAAGCTAGCCAAAATTGAAGAATTATGCAACCCCTTTCAAGCTCTCTCTTTTCTCTTCCTTTCTTTTTTGAGCTTTTCTTTGTTTTTCTTTTCTTTTCTTAACCATATGTATCTGAATATTTAAGGCCATGACTACAACATTTTTCCAAGAGTAAGTTGGATATATCATATTATAAAATATCCATTTTGATCCTTAATGAAAAGCCAACATTGCCTATTAACTCTCAACCTTCCAATTATTCAATTGAGGACATTTATTAGTTTCAATTTAGTCCTTATCATCCTAAACTCTTTAATCCTCATTATTTACTTGATTTTTATTCCTTATCCTTTTTATTGTCTTAATTTCACTCATTTTGAGTGTCATCAAAATTCACAAATTCTCGCTCTTTGATCGATTACAAGTCACAGCTTAACTCTATATACTAGTCAAACTATATGCACTAGCTCATACTTAAATTAGATCAATATATATGTAAATGCAATGCAATGTGAATGGAAATGTACCTATAGTTATAGTACGGGTGTGACAAGGAAGGTGGATGATGGTGATGATGGGTTGATTTGGAAATAAGAATTTTTAATATGTGTATATGTATATATACATATGGAGGTTGGTGGTTGTTTAAAGTGGATAATGGTGGAGAAGGATAGTTTGGGAATAAGGAGAATATATGTGTGTGTGTGTGTGTGTGTATATATGGGTTGTTTTGAATAGATGTTGGTTGTTTAAGTCAATTTGGGTATTGGTTGTCGGGTTGGTAAGGAAGAAGATTAAGTAAGTGGATTTTGGTGGAAGTTGATTGGTTAATGGATAAAGAATAATTATTATTTATATATTATATATATATAAAGGTTGAAGTTGACTAGAGTTGTTTTGGGTAGAAAATGGTTGATCTTTGTTCATTAATTGTTTTATAGTTGTCTTGTAGTTGTTTAAGTGGCTTGGATGATTAGTGAATTGCTTTGAGTTGTTTTTGGCTGCTTAGAAGTGGTTAAAGAAGTACAAATGCAGCTAGTCATTTTGAGGCTATTCTATAGTAGTTTTCAAGTTATTTTGTTGTCGTTGGAGGTTGCTTTGTCGTCGCTTTGGAGTTGTTGATGGCTTGGTTGCGGAAGGTTGCTTGAGTTTGCTAGAGGTTGCTTTAGGTGTAATATAGCTGGTCATTTTATGGTTGATGTTGGGTAGTTTTATGGTTGATGTTGAGTCGTTTTGGGTTGTTTGTGACTAGTTGCAAGTAGGTTGCCTTTGGTTACTTTAAGTTGCCAAGTCAACATAAGTTATTCAATTGACTTTGGTTGACTTAGGTTGCTCTTGGGTTTTTTTTGGTTCCTAGAAATGGAAATTTGGATGTATTTATTTGTAGAGATCGAGCTGCCATGGGCGAAGAGAGGTGTGTGGTGGCAAATATCCAGTTTGGTTCCTATATTTTCCTTCTTCTTTCTCTTCTCTGTTCACTGTCAAAATGAATTCTGATTGACTTGAAATTTGGTACCCAGCTATTTCTTGATGTCCTCTACACAATGGTTGTGTCTGTTTAAGCATATTCAGCCTAAAAATTCCCAGATTTTAATTTTAAAATTTAGCCCAAAGTTGTTGAAGTTGGAACTCTCATCTTGTTATTAATCAGTCAAGGCCACTATTTTTACTTCATTCCCCACTATCTCAGGAGTTTATAGACACTGGTCTTGCGTCCGATCTCTGACTCTAGAATATTTAGTGAATTTTTAGGTAATTTTCCTTTTATTTTTAGGTCTCCTAATTCTATGAGTATTTTTGGTTGTTTGAGAATTTAAAAATGTTCTATGAATTTTAGGGTACATTTTGGTACAAATGGTTGGGTCTGATATTTTTTTTTTGTGAGAATTCGGCGACACTACCCAGATTCCGGTGATGAACTGTAACTAGCCTAGAAAAATTATAAATTTTGTTTAATAAATAGAGTAAATTATGGTGATCATTTCTTGTAACTAGACCGAAGTCCAATTTCTTGTGGATTTTGAAATAAAAATCCCAGAGTGAATATGGGGGAAATTATACATTTCCATATATATTAGTTTTATTCATTTGAAAACTTATTTGAACATCAAGATTCATTATTTCATTATTTTTAAGGATATTTTTATCATTTCAGGATTTTTATAATTTTTTCAAGAATTTTAAGAATTTATTTAAAGTTACTCAATTAAATAAAAATTATTTTTAGAGAATTCGGGAGCAAGAGGTGTACAGCAAAGACATCCAAGGACGGGTCGGCTAGCATGGTCCACTTGTGAGTTAATTTTATGAAATTTTTGTTGAGAATATTCAAATTAGAATTTTCATATGGTTAATATAATATTTGAGTTAATTATGTGAATTTATTTACGATTATTTATTTTATTATCATGAATAATATTTGGGAAGATGCTTAGTGGAGTTTATTTCATTCTATTTTATTTATTTTAAATATTTATGATAAAAAATAATTTGGAGAAATGGTAGAACGTGCCACCTGGTGGGTGTCACCAGGACTGTGTGCGCACTAGTAATGATATGTGAGCCGGCTATTTGCAGGTAGTGAGCCCTAGTCGAGCGTTGCTCTCTGGGAAAAATTATGGATTATGAGCCTTGGCCGAGCTTTGCTCTTTGGGCAGGATTATTGAATGCGAGCCCTGGTTGAGTGTGGCTCTCTAGGCAGGTATACATATTACTGGTTGGACCCTGGTCGAGTTTGTTCTTTAGATGCCAGTATACATTTGGTGTAAGAGACCGACTGTGGCTGGACCTTGGTTGAGTTTTTCTCTGGGACTGACAGGCAATTGGATTAAAGAGAACTGAAAAGGCTGTTAGAGTTGAGGTTTAGGGTTCTACCATATTTTCCACCAAAATTTTAATTTATACGATTTCATATGAGAATTTCGTATATAAGGGATTTATGAATTCTAGAAAGGATTTTCTACAAATATAATTTGAGTAAAGTAAGGATTTTAAATATTTATTTTATTTTATTTAAAAAGGTTTTAAATAACTATTTTAAAACCAGCATGCATTTCATAAAATTGACTCATTCAGTGAGGTCTAATTCCCCTCAATTTATTTTTCCAGGATCTCACAGTCAAACTGATTATAGCTATCGTCTGTGCCGAATTTCTTCTTCTCCAGGTCCATTTAGTATTTGTATTGTGTATTAAATTCTAGAACACCGTAGTAGTAGTAGATGGTTTGTATAACATGTATTGTGCATTTTATTATATTGGTGATATATGTATTTTATGTGGAGTGTTGTTGATTGAAAATATTTTAGAAGTGTTATTTATCTTTCCACAGGTTTTGGTTTTGTCTCGGTACAGAGGAAACTCTGCCGGATATTCTTTAAAGTTTAAAAGTTGATTAATTTTATTTGTGAAAAATTTCTAAGGCTTACTACGGGTTTTAAAAGTTTCACGCTTTCCTATTCCCTAGTGCCAGTCACGTGTCCTTTGGGTTCGGGTCGTGATGATGTTGGTATCATAGCTAATGGTTAATTTCTTAGGACTATTACGGTGATTAGGTTGATGAATATCATTTTTCATTATCATTGCTTCTGGAATTCCACGTATATGTTAGCTTCCTTTTCATATCTTGAAGCTTGTTGATCTCTACGTCTTTTCAATGAGGCAAATGTGAACTGCTCCTACTGTCGAGATAATATATAATGATAAATAGTCATTTCGAGATGATGTTTTAATTCTAGTTCCAGCCACTACTCCACCTGTCTAATATAGGGGTAAGGTAGAGACAACAGCAGCTCAGAGGCCAGAGTAGCTACCATAAGTGGAGCAGGCAACTTTTTAACTAGAACTTGCAACATTTGTTGCTGGGTTAGCAAGGATTAATGAGGGCTTGGTAGTACTTAACCAATCATGATAATTGTTTAGCAAATGTTTTAATGGAGAAATCAAGAGATGTTTGACGTTGATGTAACACTTGTGTACTCTATGTTGGGGTAGAGTTCATTTTGATGGAACAAGAGATGTTTTGGATTTTATTAACACAATGGAGTTATGGAAAAATACAAGGTATACATAGTATCAAAGGATAATGATTGTGAAGTTGCCAGCTTAGGCTGTAGCACTAGATTAGTTCATGCAGTTAATCTAGCTACATATATGATTTCTATGACATATTTGGAGTTTAAAGAGCAATCCTTGAGATACTTTTCTTACTGGCGATGAGCGATAATTAAGATGGCAATGGTTACAAGTATTCTTCTAATATGTCATTTTGATGCTAGAGTTTAGCATGATCTTAGTGCATTGCATTCCTTTTCATATCCTATCTTTGCTTCAAGAATGGGATGGCAACCATCTAAGTTGTTAATTCCATTGTCTGTAGTGACCTCACTTTGGAGACAGATACAGTCTTTCCACCTTTTCTAGTGTTGGTGGAAGATAGAGAGTTGCTCATAGATCTAGTGTTGTTATATGTGATATATTTTAATGTAATTTTAGGAATGGATTGGTTAGCTCAACATTATAGTACTTTGGATTATCGGGAGAAGGAAGTGATTTTTAGAATTCCAGATAATGTGGAATTTCTATTCAAAGGTGATAGGAGTTCAATGCCTCAGAATCTTATTTCTGCAATCACAGCTAAAATGATGCTTAGAAGGGGATGTCAAGGTTATTTAGCTATGATCCGAGATGCCAAAGCAAGTAAGGGGGTAGTTGAGAATGTGCCAGTAGTGTGTGAGTTTTTGGATGTCTGTCCTAAAGAATTACCAGGTTTGCCACCGAAAAGAGAGATAAAGTTTTGTATCGATGTTGTCCCTAGTACAGATCCTATCTCTATACCACCTTATAGAATGGCACCTGCGGAATTAGCAGAGCGTAAGGAGCAGTTACAAGAGTTGCTTGATAAGGGTTTTATTAGACCCAGTACATCTCCTTAGGGTGCTCCAGTTTTATTTGTGAAAAAGAAAGATGGTAGTCTTTGACTTTGCATCAACGATAGATAGTTGAATAAAGTTACCATCAAGAAGAAACATCCACTCCCGAGGATCAATGATTTTTTTGATCAACTTCAAGGATCTAGTTGTTTCTCTAAAATAAATTTGAGGCCTGGATATCATCAGTTGAGGATTAGAAGTTGTGATATACCCAGGACTGCTACTCGGATACGATATGGCCATTATGAATTCTTAGTAATGTCCTTTAGGTTAACTAATGCCCTAGCAGCTTTTATGGACTTGAAGAATCGGGTGTTTAGGC
>CATIWM010036149.1:0-14375 GCA_949671775.1 Mallotus repandus | reverse complement strand
GTTATTTAGATAAAATTAGGTTTAATTTAATTATGTTTTAGTATTTTAGAATATTTTAAATGTTAATTTCACTTTTTCCCCACCTTATGAATTTTGCATTTATCAATATTATAAGCTATATATACTAGGTTAAGTTTTCTTTGTATAATAATAGTTTAACTTAGTTCTTTTGTATGTTAAAACCTTAGGTTAGGGATAAGTATATGAATTTAATTAACTTGAAAAGTACTTCTCTTTTGAGTGAGTGAAAGGTGTGTGGAATGCTATCTTGTGGAGAGTTTGACTTAATCAGATGATTTTGATTATTAAAACTACCTTTGATTTTGAGTTATAGTAGAAACAAACTAGTTGAGAAAAAAGTGATAGTCTGGCATATAAAATACAATTGTAAAAGTTTTTTTATATAAGCAAAAAAAAGCAAGATGGAGTGTAAAACGTACTTGCTATAAAAGAAAGAAAAACCAAATGGGTGAGATAGAGCGTAAAACACACTCACTAAACTTATGTGAGATGGAGTATAAAATGCACTCATAAGAAAAGGAAAACTTGTTTGCTTTTACAAAGTAAATTAGCTAGCTATTATTCTTGAGGTTAAGGGATTTCTAACATTTAAATTTTTTTTAATTTGCTTATGATCTATGAGTTTTATTCTATGGGTCTTTTATTAATTCCATTGAGAAGTGTTATCTTTTACTTTTTTTTTATTCTTTGGTTTTGATGTATAAGAGCTAAGTTAAGTATGTACTAAGTATGTTTAAATATGGTTGTGGTTTGGTAAATTCCTTACTATGCATAATTTGTAGTGTTGATGAAGTCTGTACTTGAGGACAAACAAAAGTCTAAGTGTGGAGGAGTTGATAAATCTATATTTTATGGTTATTTTTAGTTAATATTTCATTATTTTTAATTATTATAGTATGATTATTTGGTATATTGTAGTTAAGACATGTTAATTTAGGATTTTTAGTGTTAATGTTGCATTTCATGTAAATTAAGCGATATTTCATAGTAATTTACTTAGGTTTACATAATTCATATGGAGTTAAGGTTAATTATAGATTTGATTTAGTATTTGGTTAAGTTTTATGTAAATTTTATATGTATTTGATGTGTTTTTTCATGTCTTATAAGGTTTGGAGGCTTAGAGGTTGAATGGAATGCGATATATAGTGATTTAAAGATTAATTTAAAAAGAAAAAATGCCTAGAAAGGTATAAAAAGTTGTTACCATATCTTTTATAGCCATTAAGAAGTGCTTGATTTTAATATTTTCATGAAATAAGGGTGTAATGACCGTTACCTTTTCTTGCTCAGCCATTACGCTTTTCCTGTTTGGTTTCAAATTAGAGCATGTTCGAGTATTTTGGGCATAACTTTTCTTCCAGAATACAGATTGAGGTGATTCAAAGTGATACAAAAATCTAAGAGAAAATTATATATGAATACATATAAAGCTCATTCAATTATTTTCTTAGGCTAACTTTCCATTGAAGTTATGTTATTGACAAAAAGTTGTAAAAGTATCCGAGTTTGATTAGGATTCAATTTTTGAGGACCTAAATTTATTCCAATTCAATAAAGAATGAATTATGAATATATATAAGGGTCCATTGGATGTGGAAATATGACATTCATTCATATTAACATAAAAATTTATCATATTCTTAGTTCATAGTTACAAGGATTCAAGCGAAGGAGATTTTCAGTATTCAAATGAGCTGTTCAAGTTGAACAATTGGGGGATTTTAAACTCTTCTTCTTATTAATTTATTATTTCTTATTATATTTGTTGGAATTTCTTTTAAGTTGTATTCTTGTTTTCAAAAGCATGTTAGGCTAGATTTTCATTATGTACTATGAAGGATCTTACTAGCTTTGGAGATGTATTTCTTTTACTTAATCAAAGTTTAATTTCTTACATATGGGTTTTAAATTTTTTCTTCATGAAATTCAATGTATGGTTAGGGTTAAATTATGTTGAGACCAAGAGGTAATGCATGCTTTATGCTTAAGGTTTAATTTAAATATTCACGTAAGTTATTTTGAGACCGAGAGGAGGTTAATGACTTAGGATCTAGTTTAAAGTCTACTTTAAGTTCAATTGAGTTAAGGACCATTTGAATACTTAATATTTCATGAATTACCTTGTGCTTAAATTAAGTTAAGGATTTGTTAGTTTGGCTTAGTAAGGCGAGAGTCCATAAGTTTAGGCTATTAATTGAATTAATTAAATTATCTTTTGATTGCTTGAGAGAGAATTAGATGATCATTAGTAGTAAGCATCATATGTAGAAATTTAGATTATATTAAGTATAAGTTGTTAAGTTAATACAAAAACACCAAAGCAAAAAGAGAATTTCTAGTACATGAATTCATTATTAATTGTTTATTTGAATTAATTTACATTGGTTTAAGTTAGTTTTATTCTTACATTTTATTCAGTTTTCATTTAAGTTTTCAAACTCTAAATTTTTATTAATTTGTTTTGATAAATAGTTAACTAAGTGAATTAGTACTTAACACTATTCTTCGTGTGAACAATACTCATATTTCATTTACTATATTACTTAAGTGATCCGTATACTTGCAGTTAGAGTTAATCAAGTATTAAAAATCCATGTGCGTATGCATGTATTTTTAATGCACACGAGTCGATAAATGAAGTGTGTACTTTTGGGTCCCATGCGTGTCCATTCCTTCCACATGCCTTTGTTAGTGTTTTTGAATCATTTTGGGTCATTTTTTAAGTTCTTTAAGTTATAAGAGTGTTTTGGGCCCTCTAGGTTTGGTTCAGTGAGCTTTTAAGGGGTTTTCAAGCATTTATGTTTGATTCAGTCTTTAAGCAATTGAACCAAACTTTGAAAGCTGCGTTTAACTTCTTAAGGTCTTAATTCAATGTTTCAAAATCTGATTTTACTCTTAATGTTTAGTTTTAAAGTAGAACTATCACACCTCGTCTCACATAGCCCGAGGTGGACGTTTAAAACAACTATTCAACAAAGCGTTTAATTCAATCAAATTATGTTTTAAACATTACTAATAAAATTGAAAATAATATCTTGGAAAGGTTTAGTGTTATACGTTACAATTGTAGATTTAGAATCTTTTTTTATTATGTATCTATGAATAGTAAAATACTCTTTATGAATAGTATAATACATATTTATGAATAGTAAAATATGTATACAATAATCGAATAATGTAGAAAATTTCAGCATCATTTTAAAGAAAGTTAAAATGATATTACTCTTTGTAACTAGAAACACAGTGGAGAAAAATATTATTAAGATAATACAAAACGTGTTTCTAAACAGTTGCTTTACATATAAACTAACCACCATCATTTAACTTTAAATACTCTTTTACAGTATTTATAAAAAAGAAACAAGACTAAAAATTAAATAAAATAAAATACAAGGCTTCACTGACAAGGATGTTGGCCAACCTTACTTGAACTTTTATCTACACTCACTAGACTTTGTTCACCAACTATTAAGCCTCTCTATCTGAAAATTTTTATAAAACAGAGTAAAATGAGTACAAAAATACTCAATGAACAGATATTCCAAGCAGAAAAAAATTTGGCTAAACCAAATATAATCATTATCTCAAATCAGCATAATAAGTAATTAAAATTAAATTGCAATCGACTTGAAATATCAAAGTCATTCTTACTTTTAACTTATACAAAGTTTATTCAAGTAAAACACATGCCTTTACAAACATTAATACAACCTTTCATACGTATTAACCATCCCTAAACAAGCATCACAACCAGCCCATAACATACAGGCCATCACTAATTCAATCTCTAGGCACACTTGAAGGCTAACCCTTCGACTACATTAGCACGGAACGACCCTTCTACCTTGACCGTCCTGCAATCAAGTGCCCTGTTGTTTATTGCGCAATAACAACCAACACAATCTCAAATGTGCATATATCATCTCAGCACATCCAACAACTCATATAGGGTGGTAATACACAAACCAAATATCATTTTCACCAAATAATTAATAAAAATAACATTATCGCATTTATGGTTTAAGAACCATTCAAAATCAATCAATATTTGTCATAGTTCAAAGAAGTGAAATCAAGTTGAGCATAAGCTCATTTCAATCACCAAGTAACAAAAATAATCACAATTCGGATCACAAAACAAAGCACATAGAATTAACACATGTAATTCGTATACTTGAAACCTTTAAAGCTTAAAATTAACTTATGTAATTCAAGTATAACAAGCTGAGTTAAAATCATTTAAATACATCAATTTAGGCTCATTAAAGATCACTAAAATACTCATTTTATTGCTGTTATAAAAAGGCTTAAAAGGCTTGAATAACTACTCACCAATACAACTTATAAACACACAACCCGGTTCACTGAATTTGTTTAATGTGCACCTGCACTATCCTTGCCTTTTCAAGCACCTAAAATATACAATTTCATTTATAAATCATTAATATAATAATCTCACATACTAATCTAACCATGCAGCCCCCAAATGATATGCATAAAATGCAATTAAGCTTAATTCTACAAATTAGCTTCATCGACTCTAAAATAGCTGTTTTCATATCTAACTTAGAAAAATCACTCCGACCTGTATAAAAGGAATTTTAACCTTAAATTTTAACCAGACTTAGATATATATGCCTAGTATCCTAAATAAAAACTTTACTTCAATTTCTCAACTATAAAAGGGCTTAAAGATAGCTCAACATAATCAACTTCAATAATCCTGGCAGACAGAGCAACTAAAAGTATGACCTCAATTGACAATGCTACAGATGGAATCAGCTTCGATTTAAAACTAAAAAATTTTAGATAAATCTTTCAAGTTTTTCCAGAATCAAACAAAACTTAATTTTGAGTTTTTTAGTTCAAGATACACCAGAAATACCGAGACTAGTTCTTAAATCATAAACTCTGTAAACATGGTTTACAAGCTAACTTTGAAATATTTTTGGGACTTATAGGAAATGAATTTTGAGCTGAAATTTAAATAAATCTTAAATATATATGTATAATGAATTTTTGTAAAAGTTTTACTTAATTTAGACAACTATAGAGTGATATATAAGCACCTGAACACAACCAGGTCACTATACACGAATAGAGTGAGCATCAAAATGTTTCATTTTATTAGTCTAACTTAATGACTGATTTTGCTTAACCCCAAGAGGAAAAGTTTTAGAATACTCGTTAAAGTTTCTAAATCATCAAAGAACACTCAATTTGGAGCTCTATAACTCAAGTTATGATCATAATACTGAGACTGTCAATCCAGACATATAGAACCCGAAATCTGCAGCATGCAAGACCTAACTTAAAATCAACCAAAACACCAAAATTTCTTACCAATTGAAGTAAAACAGCCTTAAGGAAGATGATTAATGGCTTTAAATTGATTTAGATCTTCAAAATTGACTTGGAAGATTCAACTTCTATAAGGAGAATCAAAAGAGCTATGTTTTTTTTTCCTTTTTTTTTTCTTTTCTTTCTTTCTTTCTTTTTCTATGTCTTCTCCTCCCGATGGAAGGAGATATACCCAAAAATATTAATTAAAAATTATGTAAAATACCCCTTTTGGTCCTTAATGAATTACTTAAGTTACCTATAAATCCTCAAGCTTTCAATTATTCAATTAAGGACAATCATTTACTCCATTTGAGTCATTTCCTCTAAAACTATATATATATATATATACATATATACTAACTTATACTTAAATTAAATTAATATATTGTATATAAATGAAATGCATAATGAATGCAATTATACTTAAATTAAGGGTACGGATGTGACAAAGTCAGTAATTGTATGGGAAAATAATATTAAAATAAATAAAGTAGAATGGTGTTGGATGATGAGGTGATGATGGAATGACGGGATGATGTGGAATATGAGAATGTGTGAATGAATGATCTCTCCCCCATACAAGATGTAATGAGATGTCTATATAGTGAGAGATTACCTCAAGCCTCTTAAGAATAGGATTTTCTTAGTCTTGTAGGATTACCTTGCTTAGGAGAGAATATACTTCCTTATCAAGCTTTCTTCTTATTCAAGCATTCTTCCTTTTTAGGGACTATAACCCTTATTAGAATAGGACACTGATATGGGGTATCAAGAGTCCCCTCTGAAATTCTATTCGGATATTCATGTCCGAGATTTCTAGATTTCCAAGAATCAATCTTAATGATGACAAGTAACTCTGTAGATGACCTTTGCACTGAGATAATAACTTTGCTTGAATTCTTTGCTGTTGTTGAAGGATGACATGAGGTGGCCAGCCTCAGTTATTAAACATTGAGATGCTCGATATACCAAGTCTTAGAATTCCTGATGTCAAAGTAGAATAATGTGAAGATGCCAGCTAGACTTATAGATGCTCAATGTTTATGAAACGTCCCGAGGGATTAAACCACCAATGTTATTGTAACATGCAGAATGGGACCAGCTAGTGTTGGAGTTCAATGCTCAGCATCCCGAGGGATTAACCCACAAGTGTTATAGTAATATGCAGAATGGGACCAACTAGTGCTGGAGTTTTGAAAGTGAACCTCAGTACTGAAAAGCAACCTAAGGGTGCTAGTTTCCATATATACTAGGCTTTGTGTGATGATCACTGCTGAAGAACAACCTGAGGATGCAAGTTTCCATATATACTCAACTTCTATGATATGCTCGGTGCTGAAGAACAACCCGAGGATGCGAGTTTCCATATATACTCGACTTTGTGAGATGCTCGGTGCTAATGAGTGACCTGAGATCTGGATAAATATTTCAAAGTTGCTCGGCTTTGTATTTTGATAACTCTGTTGATGATAACTATCTGGCCAGAATAATGATTGATTTTAAGTTCAAGCATTTTTCCTGATGTTGAAATTTATTTTGCCTAGCATTGCTATTGTAGTATTTTTGCAAAAAGAAGGATGTTGTGATCTTGGTAGTGAGTTTGAGCCCGTTCAATCTGAGCTCCATAAAATGGGATAGTAATTTAGTGAGGGTTTTTGAAATGATGGAATGTGGGCTTGGAAGGACTAAATTTGGGTTTGTCCAATCTAAACCATGAGATGAGCTTTGCAGTTTAGGTGAAAAGTCAAGTTGCACTGCTTCTAGAATAGAGGATATTGTGTGATGCTGGTTAGGATATCTTAGAATTGCACTTAATGTATTCGGCCGTGTAGTGGATATAGTTGACTCTCTTATTGAATTTCTCTTGTTGAATGTTCTTTGAAATTTTCATGAACAAGGATATGTTAGTAGGATTTACCTAAGTGTTTGTTTGATTCGGTTTGGAATGGGAGCCATAAGTTTTTATCTGAGCACAAGTGAGTGATTGTTTATATTAGTGCTACTTGATAGTGTGTCTGATGTCATTTAACAATTTCTGCATGTTGATGCCGAGTGAGATGATCAAAATGTTTGATTGCTTGGACTTATTGGTGCTTAAAGTAACACCTTCAGTAAATACATTTTCCTTATCTGTAATGATAGACAAAAGAACAATAATTTTGGGATTGTTTAATTGATCTCAATTGATGGTCAACCCTCATATAATATATACATCATGTGTTTATAGACGAACATCTATATGTAGCCGTGTAAGCATGCTTGTGTGACAAGCTATAGTTATTCTTGTGAGAATAAGATGTGAAAATAAATAATAATAAATAATTGAGAAAGAAAATTTATCTCTTAATGTGGTCTTGTCCCGCCTTTGAGTAAACAAATATTTATGTTCGTTTAAGTTTTTCAGTTGTTGATGATCTGAAGGAACTTAGGCTCAAAGTCGGAACTCATAATCTGGTCCTTGATTTGTGCTATGGTTGGCTAAGTTTGAGTATATTCGGCTCCATGGTATTTTGTACTGTCTTGAATTCATCATTCGGTTGTAGTTTGACATGTTGGAATGTCCAGCTCTCGGACTGGGTTGAAGACAACTCCTTTACAACTAAAGTGCCATGCTCTACCAATGCTGATGTTTGATCAAACCATGAATGGTGGTTACTTATCCCAAATCAAATGCCACTCTATGATCTCGGCCATCTCATCCGGGCAATACACCATGTATCACTTTACAACAACTCTTTCTTTTCTGAAGTTGGTGGTGCTAGCGGATTAACCTTTGTGCCAAGAAGAGATTAGAGCAGAATTAGTCATGCATCTGTTCTCAAAAAGTTTTTAAGGACCTCCGCAAGTGGTTTCAACTATTCTGAATAAATCATATAACTATCTATCATAAGTGCGCTTCTGTATTTTGTATAAACTGTGCATATATAAATATATGAATAAGTCCACACAATGAGTCATAATTACTCCAATAAATATTAAAAACAAACTTATCTCGGTAGTGATAGTGCTATAGCATGCATCTCTAAGTAGAGGTATGAATGTGCCTTTGTCATGAATATGGTATGAAAATTAGGAAATAATTGAGAAGAGAGAACGTATCTATTAATGTGCAACAAATATTTATATTCGTTTTTGGTCTGGATGTTCAAGAATTCAATGTTCGGAGCTCGGTGAATGCTCATAAAGTGAATGTCCGGCTCTCTATAATTTCTTGTCGCTTGGGGTCTGAGTGCCCATGAAGATGGTGTCTGATAGTGGATGTTTGGCGTCCGAGCTTGGTGGGCGCTTCTAAACTCGGGGTGAATCATTGAATGAAAATGAAGCTTAGCTTAGAATCATAACCCAGACGTCCGGATATTTAAAGACTTCGGTGTTCGATGCTCGGTGGAGCTCAGCTTTGTCTCTTTTGCATGCTTTCACATTTCTTTTTTTTAACCTGAGCTTTATTGAAGATTGAAATCTGCAGACCCGGATGTCCTATGCTTCGATGCTTCTTATATTCGGAAGTCTGACTGTAACTAGGCTTCAATGCTTCTATGCTCGGCGCTAGTTCAAATAAAATTAGAACTGGGAACCAGACTCAGGTGTTTGGTTGCTTCTAGCTTTTAATTCTTCAATGCTTAAATGATTCAATTTTTGGAAGCTTGATGCTCGGAACTCAATTCTTTGATAAGTTTGGTGCTCGAAGCTCAACTCTTGATTTGAGAGCCTTTAGATTTTGCTATTAACTGCCAAGGTGCCTATGAAAGATTTGACCTCTTTAAAAAATGTTCAGATTGTATCTTTAAGGTGCTTGGCTTTCGATCTTTAGCATTGCTGAAAGCTCTAGTCTTCTCAAGCATGGATTGATGTTATATATATATATATATATATATTCAGACTTTGAGAGATCTGGCTTTGATAATCGTATTTTGTGCCGACAGTTTGGTTGTTGTTAAAATTAAGTATATTCTCGCTGGTGCTGCTCCTCTCTCTTTTTTTTATTGTCTTCTTATCCCTTCTCTGGATGAAGCTGTTGTGATGTGTAATGGTTATTCAAATTTGACCATTGCCAAAACTTCCAGCCTTTAGACTGTTCTTGGTCTAAGTTGGATCTTTGTCTTCATTTTTGCAGGTCAAAAGGGAAAGGGACACTGACAACAGTTGATAGAAAACATGCTCCTTCAATGTTAATCCTCTTAGTCTTAATGATCATTCACAGCTTCAGGGACCAAGAAATTGCAAACTTTGGCTTTGGCTTCAAGCTCAGATTCGAACATGTGGCTAATCACATCAGAATAGTCTTCTAAGATCATTTGCTCCGCGTTGCCTTTCTCTTTTTTTTTTCTTTGGAGCTACGGTGAGTCCTATGGCTGGCATATTGACTCTAAAGCTGAAGATTCATCAACTTGATGAATCCAATCCGAAATTAATTCGAATTGTATTTGCTCGACTCCTAATCTGAGATCCAAACTACGAACCATTCCGAGCAACTCTACTTTTATGATATGGAACCTCAGCGTTGTTTGTCATTATACTCCGGCGAGTATCTCTTGTTGCCGTAGAGTCTTAGGTATTCACAGGTCTTGGTCGAAGCTCTTTCTTGCCCGTTATCATCTTTATTGGTGGTGGTGACAGCGAAGGCCATGGTATCCTGCGATTAATGAGTCATTGGTGTAGAAGCTTTATCTTCGCAACCTGACAATTGGGGATGGATGTTTTATTAGCAACCTCTACTGCTTCCAAAATCCATCGACCAATTAGGAGCTTGGCTCCCTGCATCTCTTGGAAACGTGATGTTTCTCACTTTAAATTGATAATTTGCTGGTTATGAAAGTGTCTCAAAGTTATGTTTCACAAGGTATTGTATCAGCTAGCTTAGAATTTGACATTTACACTTCAGTTACCTTGCACTTCGCTTGATTTCTCAGTCTGAGTTTTCACTCCTTGGAGCTTCATGGAAGTGAGTAAAAGTTTCATTGACATTATAGATCTTCTGAATTCCCACGGGTGACCTGATTCTGAATTTATTTGCACTATACTCTGAACACGTAGTGATTCGACAGTAGAGAAACTTCTTCGGACAAAGCTTTTGATTAATAAACTAGAACATCGAATAAGACTTGCCAAGAATAAAGCCGATTTTGGCACCACATGGATAACCAATGAGAAGCCCAACATGAAAATTCATGCCAAACAAATTGAGGAACAAAATCGGAATTTTGTTAACCCCACACTTGCTTCTTCTTTCTCGAACCCAATCAGAATTTTGTCAGCATGAGAATTCATGGATGCACCCATTCTTTTACCAATTTGAGTTTCATACATGCATGTAGACGACAACTGTAATTCATGGTTTGTTATTTTCATTTTGACTCAAAGACATGTACTGCATTCTAAAATTTCTTAGTTGTAAGAATCTTTATTGCTTCGTTGATCTCGACATTTTTCATGGACATGTTGGGAAAGAGTTGGTTCGGTTGAATATTTGAGTTGTGCACCTAGGTTCCAAGCTAGATAACTCAAAATTTGATTCGGTTGTGCCTAGCTCTTAATTCTCTTATTTTGAAACAAACAAGAAAAGCTAGGTTTTCCCACAAACAGCACCACTTGATAACTCCAAATCGCATCTTTGTTTGTGAAACCTGCATTGACGAGAAGAAAAGGTAAAGGGGCCGGGTTTCCCCAATAAACACTCTGAAGATTAAGTCAGTAATTGTATGGAAAAATAATAATAAAGCAAATAAAGTGTAATGAAGTAGAATGGTGTTGGATGATGAGTTGATGATAGAATGATAGGATGATGTAAAATATGAGAATGTGTGAATGAATGATCTTTTCCCCATATGTTATGTAATGAGATGTATATATAGTGAGAGTTTAGCTCAAACCTCTTAGGAATAAGATTCCTTAGTCTTGTAGTATTACCTTGTTTAAGAGAGAATAAACTTCCTTATCAAACTTTCTTCTTATTCAAGCATTTTTCCTTTTTAGGGATTATAACCCTTATTAGAATAGAATACTGATACAGGGTATAAGGACCATTTTTTAAAAGAATAATTGGGCAAAGTTAAAAATTATAATGGCTAGGTTAAATGCCCCATGTAATATACCATTTTCTCAATATACTTTTACATGTTATATATGTACCATAATATACCCAAACATTATATTGGCCCACATTCCACTATTTGCAGTATGGACCACACCAGGGATCTTTTCGTATTGCAATAAGATAGTAGACATGATTGAAAAGATATGTATTCAATCAGTAGCCCTAGACAGATGTTACTCTAAGACTTTACTTATGAATGAACGAGTTCTGGAATGGCCGTTCTATAATGAATGGGTAAATTTCTCTTTATAAAAATGTTCTTGAAAAAGAATGTCAAAGTAAATGTGTGATCAGGAGAGGAGATAGCCACTAAAGAAATTAAAGAACAAAGCCAACCTTTACAAAGTCTAAACACAAAGCCCACACACCATCATTTAAACCAAAGAAAGATCACATCCAAAGTACAAGTAGCAAGGTCCAGTCCAACAGAAGACAGCCGAAAGCCGAAGGAATAATTACAAATAGAGACAAATACTATTTGCTCTCTGAGGTTTGCTAAATTATATTAAGTAGTCCCTCATTTTTAAAAATTATATTTATTCATCCCTCAATTTTAGAGAAACAAATTAAATAGTCCTTCTGTTATGTTCTCCGTTAAATAGCCGTTAAAATGACCAAAATACCATGTGTTTGCTATCCTCTTGCTTGTCCACCTCTAACTTACATAACTAAATTACAGAGACTTTGACATTATCAACACAATAAATCACCACAACACAATATATTTTTTTAATCCTATAATCATCCAAGAAAGTGTCTAAAATCTCTTCAAAATGTATCTGGAAAACAAATTAACAAAGGCACCACTGTTTTAAAAGCATAATTCCTTCAAAAATAATACAAAAATAAGCTTTGTTTCTAAATTGCAAACCTGATGATCTCAAATTCTGTAACGAACAAGAAAAATTTTCACCAGTAAAATAATTTGCTGCACAAAATCAAAATCAAAATCCTCAGAAATGCACATATGGAACTAGAAATAAGATGACCAAATAAACCACTTTATGTAATCAAATTTTGTTACAGAAGCATCAAAGGATCAAACTCTAGTTCTCTATTTACACACCTAAAAGAAAGAAGATTATTCTTCTTTCAATTACCTGCAGATCCTCAACATTTATCAATCCTCCGCCTCCGCCGCTGCTTGCTCCACCACCACTTTGATTTCACTTGATCAAGCTTGCTGAGGTGGATGAAATTCCATACTTGAAGAAAATTTTAAGGAAAACATAGAGGTACTTGTTAAGGCTTTATTTGCCATCATCTTTCGCATTGAGTATGCTAGTCTACAAGTAATGAAGTATAAAGCCAAAATGAAAAAAGGGTATAAGAGGGAAAAAGTGTAAGAGCTCTGGTGTAGCTGAAATTGTCAAAATGGCACAAGATAACTTAAACTTACGTCAAAGTAACAGCCAGAGGAAGCCCCTCTAGCACAACAACAACAACAATAGTGACCTGAATGGCTGAATAGTTAGTCAATAAACTACATAACATAAAGGAAAATTTTATCAAGGGATTGCACATACTGCAATGGTAATAATTTTAATCACTCCATCTATCGCCTCACTGATCTTGGTTTGGCCTTTGACAAACTGGACTTCTCCCCTTGAATTCCTTGTGCCTCCGGTAAAATATCTATAAATTTAGATCACGTTGTAGTTAGTAAGTAGCTATGCAAAAATTGAACAAATCAGTAACTGCTGAAAGATATAACTTACCGGGCCAAGAGGACAGTAAGAACAATAACAGCTATTGAAAGACCAACAATCCTAATAAAAGTAGAAACCTTTAAGTAAATTATGTGAATTGCTATCAGGAACCTTTAAGTACAACAACGCAAGCTGCCGGAGCAGAGGCAGAATGTCCACCGCCGTTGGATTGCGCAAGGCTAGAAGGAGAAATTGTAGTGGATTGCTTGAGCACCAGAGCTTTGACAGTCTATTTTTAGGATTATGTTTAAAGAATGAGGGGACTAAGGAAGGAGATGACCGAAGAAGAGACAAGTCTGCGAAGGTGATGCTGATGGTGGCTAGCGGACATAGGTGATGATGGCTGGTTGGAATGATACATATAGCATTAAAGGGTATTTATGACTTTTTAATTTTTTTTCATTTTATATTTATTTTTCTTATTTACTTCCCAAAAAGAATAGTGAAAATATTGACAGAAGGAGCATTTAGTATAACGAAATCAAAAGTGAAGAATAAATAAATATAATTTTTAAAAGTGAGAGATCACTTAGTACAATACAACAAATCTTAGGGGGCAAATAGTAATTGTCCCTTACAAATATAACTAAAGTTGACCAAAAAAATCTTCATCTTTACCGTCATTTATTTTTCTTTTTCAAGTGTGTTTTTTTTATTTTTACATTATGCTTTGTTTGGCTTAATAAATCCACGAGGATAGGACCACAAATTTAGTTTTATTTATACAAATTTATTTATATTTAATTTAGAATAAAATTAATTAACATTTTATAGATTAATCTTATTAATTGTTTGAATTAAAATTAAAATTAAAATTAAGTTTTTTTTTAATTTGGACTAATTTAAATTTTATAAATTAAAAATGTAAATAAAAACTTAGAAAAATTAGCACACAATTAGCTCTGTTCCTCCGGCAATGATTATTGAAAGAACAAATGCATCTACAAAACCCTAGTTAAGTCCTTGCCCAGTTAAGGGAGGCATCACCATTAAGGACAAAGGAAATGTCAACTTCCTACCAGAAGCCAACTTGAGCATCAACCAGAAAAATTATATACATAAAGATTGGGCTTTCTTTTCACCATTTTGTGCCAAATAAAAAAGTTAATCCCTTCTGTGATACTTTTGAATAATATTCCTCATGTATGATCATTTTTAAAAGCAGTCCTGATATGAGGTACTTATTTTTGCACGCCTGGCACTCA